>CABHPH010143707.1:10588-48640 GCA_902168325.1 Peromyscus nudipes | reverse complement strand
TCTCTCTCTCTCTCTCTCTCTCTCTCTCTCTCTCTCTCTCTCTCTCTCTCTCTCTCTCTCTCTCTCCCCTAGTTCAAAGAGCAAAAAAAAAAAACACCTTATGCTTACCAGACGCTACCTTCAGTGGGTGTCTGGCTCTGTGTTGTGACACTGTTTCCTAAAGATGTTTAATTCTTTTTTGAGCAAAAATAAAACACAGATGAGTTCCCAAATTACCAGGTAAATCTAGGACAAGCTATGGGTTACAATCAGTACACCAACACCCGACACTTCTTACTTAAGGGTAAAGTGATTATTTTATCTAGAGAGGATAAATATAATGGACTATGTCTATTTGGCTTTCTGATAAGAATTTCCCATTCTGCTGAGTCAATGCTGTTCAATACTAAATATGGGGTCACACTGTCTGTTTGTTTTAGAAAAAGATAAGAGGGCTTTCAGAAAGAAGGATTGGGGAGTGGGCATGGGAAGAGTTAGAGAGGGGAAAGGTGGGGTGGAAATTCTGTAAACAACAGGACTCCTAGGTGGAATTCTCAAGAAGAAATCTTAAGAAAGGGTATATTTTACCTACACAGATTCAGGGCTTATGACAGAAAAAATAATGACAAGAGAGTCATTTTGATGGTTCACTGTTGCTAATCCTGAGAGTAGAAATGGCCTTCTGGATGTCTAGACTAGGTGATGGCTTCAGTATGCCTGCTGAGGATACATCTATTTTTGTTAAGACAAATTCACTCTGGCCCTCCAGCAAGTTATGTATCAAAGTAAGTGAACCTTCTTTTAATCATCAGATAAGCCAGGTTTCAAGTTCACCCTTGAAAGTCCAGCCTTGACCTCTTAGCAATCCAAGATTTATCCAAGCTTGATTTTGAGAAATAAGAGTTTGGGGAAATTATCTGATGAAAAAAAAAGTGGGCCAATCCCTCTTAAGGACTTTAATTTACCTTGAATCAAACTATAATGTGAGAGTGGTTCCTGTGAGCAAGTGACTTTTTCCCTTTTCTGTGTTTATCACGAGAAGGGGGCGTTCTTGTCTGTAGGATAAGAACCCTGGGCATCAACAGAGCTTCTGAAATTCTCTGTAATACTGGCACACAAAGCTCATTTGCCACACAACAGCAAATCAATCACTGTTCCTTGCTATTAGAAACAGAATCCTGACAATCCTCAATACCTATCAAAATCTGAACGAGGAGGAACAGGAAAAAAGAACATTTAGGGGTGTAGCTCAGTGACAGAGTGCTTCCCAGCATGCACAAGGTCTTAAATCCAATCCCTAGCACCTCACACACAAATCATTATGAAACTGGGAGAAGAATTTGCAGAGCGTGTGTTTTCTGGGAACTAGTGAATAATTAGCTGCTGTGTTATTGAGAAGGGAATCTGGTCCTGTTCTGGAAGTCAAGCTGAAAAAAAAAATCCTCCAGGGTTGTCCTCAGCAGAGGACCCAAGAGGACAAGGTTGATGATATGCTGCTCTGCACTGTGGTGTTTGCAATTCATCCTGGAAAGAGAGAAGTGAATTACAGAGTGGACTGGGGATCAAAGAATATATATATGTGTGTTCTTTTTATGAGTCTTTTTATACCTAATGCTGAATTCACAGGATGTGCTATAAGCAAGCAGAAATGACTATTTCTAGTAGAATACAAAGTTCTTCTCTATAACTCCACCTAGATGTTATTAATCTCAGGCAGGGAGGATATGATCCTTGTAAAGTGCTAAATATTCACCTATTTGGAAATTATTATATCTCTGTGGATAATAGAAATCAACAAAACTGATCTTCTTTCAAGATTATTAGGTCAGCTGATGAACACTCAATTTATTATTTAGGAAGCTAAACTGGTCATCTGAGAATTCATTCAAGGCCGTTTGTGTGTTTTTTCATGTGTGTGTATAAATATGTATATATGTGTGTATGTATGTATGCATTTGTGTATATGTTTATGCATATGAATATATGTAAGTATATGTGTATGGGTATATATGTGCGTGTGTAAGTCTATGTGTGTACTTGAGTATGTATGATTTATGTGTGTATATACATGTATATATGTATGTGTATATGAGTGTATGTGTGTATGTATATTTGAGTGGTATGTGCATGTGTGTATATGTATACATATATGTGTGTATGCATATGTAGGCATGTGTATTGTGTGTCTGTGTGTGAATATATGATTCTATGTGTGTAAGTAAGTATATGTGTATATGAGTATGTATACATCTGTATGTGTGTATGATGAAACACAAATGAAACATTGCATCAAATGCCCTAAGATCTCCCACTATACTGTGTATTACCATCAGACCAAGCAACTTCCAAACTTTGTGTGGATTGTCAAGAGAAAAACAAAGTGTTTCATCTCACATGAAATCATGAATTTCATCATGCAGATCTCTCAGAATCATTGTACCACAAGTTAAAGCTCACAGTACAACTTTGCACTATTGGGCCAGAAAATGTGACCCAAAGTTTAATAACTGAAAACATTCACTGAGACAATTTTTTTTTAAAACAATTCTCCTTGCTTTTATTTTTTGTGTGTTCAAAATTAAATTGCTGATTTGATTGGCATGCCAACCCCGCTGGTGAGGGGACTAACAGTGCAGTGCCATACATTTGAATCACTGGGGGAAACTTAGTTTAAAGCTGGCCAAGGTGAGGTTTGAGAGATGGCTCAATGGTTAGAAGCGCTGGTTGCTCTTCCAGAGGACCCAGGCTTGATTCTCAGCACACTCATGGTAGCTCACAAATGTCAGTGACTCCAATCCCAGAAGACCCAATGCTCCTTCTGGCCTCTGTGAGCATCAGTATGTACCTGGTACACAGAGAGATGTACAAGCACAACAATAGACATAAAAATGAATGAATGAATCATTTTGAAGCTGGCCAAGGCCTTTGTATGACAGAGATCCTTCGTTACCCTGGTCCAGGATTGGGTGAGGGGAAGCCCAGCATTGGTCACACAAGTCACTGCTGATGATTCTGTCCCTTAGTCAGCACTGCTCAGGCCTGGGCTGCAGGGTAAGTGCTGTTGTTCTTGGGGTTAGCTCCTTTAAGATGAGCATTAGAAATCACGTGGCAAAAGCATTGTGTAAGCCCAGTCAGCTAATCTGAGATATCTTTGTATTGAATCAATTAAATAGTTAATTTTAAAAATCTCTTTAGGTACAAAAATCACGATTGGGTCAGGAGTTGAGAATGTAACAGTAAGAAAGGCAGATTAGCATCTTTAGGACATGAAAGAAAGGCCAAGTATCACACATAATTCTTTATGCACTGGGCACATAGCTAGAAAGTTATGATCTCCCAGGCATATGGTCGTAAGATGACAATTGTTTATAAAAACAGAATATTTTTCTTCAATCTGTTAATTTTATACAGATGAATTAATAATAAGGCAAGGGTTTGGAGAAAATATATGGCTTAAGAAGATGTAGAAAGTTTTTAAATTGTTCCCACATGTGCCAATGCTAGTAATACATATGCCATACTAGAAGCAGAAAGTGACCCTCATTCATTATTTGTTTCCTTTAGTGGAACCATTTCTACCATTCATAAATGTTAACATTTAGCTCCTTTTATGAGGGTTTCCATATATTCCAAATCTAACTCAAAATTGTTCTTTAATCTTACCCAGTGGCCTAATTTTAAGTCTTGTCTTCAGGGTTATGATATTTTCTATTAAAAAGAATCAAAGTGTAGCAGGACCCAACACTTCAGAAGTAGAAGCAGAAGTAGGTGGATCTCTCTGCATCTGAGTCTAATCTAGTCTACACAGTGAGTCCGGGCCAGTCAGAGAAACACAGTAAAACCCAGTCTCAAAATAAAAACAAAAAGAGATCCCATTGAAAACCCCAAATAACCCAGGCTGTGGCCAAAGCTATTGGTGGCTCCCCACAAACACTCAGTAAGGTCCTGTTACTGAAGACAACACCTACACAACTCAATGAACACGTATCTGGTGCCTACAGAGAGCCTTCACCACTACAGACTGCTAACCATGGTACTAGAAGGTGCTATGAACACTACCAAAGGAGAAATGTAAACACAAACCCTAGATCTATGATGATGACTGATACACCAGGGTGCTGGTGCAATAGTAACACAAAGCTTGTAGGAAAAACCAACCAATATCTAATTTGACTTAAGGCTCACTCCATGGGATGGAACCCATGCCCAACACTGCTTAGATGACCAAGAACCTGAGGATGGATAGGCCACGGACCTGGGGGAAAACCAAACATTACTGTTCTGTGAAAGGAATGTAGCAATAAAATGACTCCTCATAACATTCTGCCATCCTCACAGATCAGTGCCTTGCTCAGCCATCAACGGAGAGGCTTCCTCCTGCAGCAGATGGGAACAAATACAGAGATCCAGAGCCAGACAATATGCAGAAAGTGAGAGCCCTTGGAACATTTTCTGCCCTAAAAAGGGATGTTTCCTTTAAATCTCTCCCCTTGGGGATCAGGGAACTCTGAGAGAGAGGAGGCAAAAAGAGAGTAAGAGCCAGAGGGGATCGAAGACACCAAAGAATCAAGGTCTTCTAGAAGCAATGGGAATGGCACACATAGGAACTTAGAGGAACAGAGGCAGCATGCACAGGGCCTGCATGGGTCTGCACCAGATGGAATCCTAGAGTTGAAAGGAGAAGTGGACACATACACCCATCCCTAACCAGGAAGCTATCTCCAATGACAGCCATTGCAAATTAATTTTTTTTTTCTCCAAGGGAATCTCACTGGGGAAACAAACCACTCTTTTTTTTCTTTTTTTTTTTAATTTTATAATTTAATTTAATTTTACATATCAGCCATGGATTTCCCCTATCCTCCCTCCTCCCACACCCCCTCGCCCTCCATTCAGCCCACCCCCCATTCCCATCTCCTCCAGGACAAGGACTCCCCTGGGACTGGAACAAACCACTCTTTAAGGGTAGGCCCCATGCCCAGCAGTAAATGGCCAACAGAAAATGAACTCAGCAGCATCTTTTGAGGTTCTTTGTCTCATTATGTTAAGGAAATTTGGTCTTTCTATCCTTCCTTCCTTCCCTCCTTCTTTCCTTCCTTCCCTTCTTCCTTCCTTTCTTTCTTTCTCCCTTCCTTTCTTTCTTCTACCTTACAGGTCCTTATTATGGCTTCCAGTTTTGTGTTTTTGTGGGATTCCTGTGTGTGCAAACGTGTGTGTCTGCATCTATATACACTTCTTGTGCTTTTTCTTTGAGTCTTTTTCTTGTTTTGTAGTTTTGTCATATTCCAACTTGTTTTTTATTTATCTTATTTTATTTTCTTATTATTCCTTATGCTTGTTTGTTTTCTAATGAGACAGAAAGAATGTGGATCCGGATGGGAGGGGATGTGGAGAGGATCTGGGAGGAGTGAGGGGAAGTGAAACTATAAACAGAATATATTGCATGAAAAACATCTATTTCAATAAAAGAAAAAAACAAGTTTTCATAAGCACACACCCACACAATGTGATAAAATGCTCTATCCCATGTTATTTGGCATCTTGAAGCAGTGTTTGATATTACCTAAAATTGATAAGTTCTCAGTTCAGTATTACTGTCTGAACTCGATGCTTTGGTTGTTCACATAAACACCTAATTTAACCTTATTTTATAGCAACATTGATAGAGAGTAGATTGTCATAAGTGAATTTGAAAAAAAAAAACTTGTATGGTTTGAAATGCAGGCAATAATATTTCATTTTTTTAAATATTCATCAGAAAAGAACAAAATTTATTCAACCATTCTCCTATTTGGGAACATGTACACTGGTGCAAATTCTTATTTCTGTATCATTTGTCACCATTATACTGAGAGGGATGACACATGTGACAAGGTCATTATCCTGACTATATAAAGAGCGTTTGCTGCTCAGTAGCAATGTCAGCATCCAGTGGATCAGAAAAGTGTAAGTCCATGCAAAACAATAGACACAATACACAATTTTAAACTCCTCTGAATGAAATCGGCAAATATTCCACAATAGTACCTAAGAGAAGAAGGAACTAGATAGCACAGGAGGAGACTTAGAGACAGACAGAAAAAAAAATGTAGATAAAGACCTTTATCTAAATTAAAGTTCTGAATTTAAATGCTGGACAGAGTGTGAGAGGGTACTTAAACCAAGTTGCTAGGCAATCAGTAGAGATTTAATACTGGATTGTGCCTACACTTCCCAGCTGTTCCAGTAGACTAACTTCCCTCAGCCCAAGTTTGCTCACTGTAAAACAAGAATAATAAAAGTGCTTAAGAATATTCAGTGATTGCTGGGCGGTGGTGGCGCACGCCTTTAATCCCAGCACTCGGGAGGCAGAGGCAGGCGGATCTTTGTGAGTTCGAGGCCAGCCTGGACTACCAAGTGAGTTCCAGGAAAGGCGCAAAGCTACACAGAGAAACCTTGTCTCGAAAAACCAAAAAAAAAAAAAAAAAGAATATTCAGTGACAAAGGAAGTATGTGGCTTTCTTTTCCACATACAGTATGCTCTCCATAAATTGTGTAAAATCATTTCAGTTCCAGCAAGAGCACACGGAGACAGGTATTGTATCACACTCGTGGTAGACTGAGCTATATTATTTTTTAGTACAGCAGTGTATGCATGTGTTAGAGGCAACATATGTCTCCATATGCACATATCAAGGAACCAAAAATCCCATCCTTAGTGCATTACCTGAAAGACAATCAGAAATGTATCTAAAGGCACTAACGTGACCCACTCATGTACACCTTCACATTTTACACTATTGTCACTGCAGAAAGCCTGGATTTTGCAGAATGACAACATCAAAATTTGCCAAAATAGGGGGCTGGTAAGGCAATTGCCTGGTATGTATATGGCTCTAGGTTCAATTATGATTATCACTCAAAATATAATAATAAGGATGATTATGATGATGATGACTATTATTAATAATGAAAATATTAATAATGAAAATTTTCACCAGGAATAGTGACACATGCCTCTAATCCCAGGGGAAACAGGAGGATTTAGAGTTCAAGGTCACTTTAGGACACAAAGAAAGTTCAATGCCAGCCTGAGCTACATGAGACCCTATCTCAAAGGAAATAAATAAATAAAAATAAAAGTACAGGAACCTCCATCAGAGTATGTGAACTGTCTTTCAAACATAAAACAATAATCCAGATTTTAGATTTGTCCCTAAACTATAGAAATAGGAATTGTCAGTTTATGAAAAATGTATAGTATATCCATAATCGTGAAAAATATTCCTAAAAAGAAAATTTTGAGTTTTATTTCTGATTTTGTTATTTTTACATCTTTGTTTCACAGTGGGTTGTTGTCTATATTCCATTTGTGAGAGTATCTACAACAAAAGTATTTAAAAAGAATGCATAAGGTAACCATCCCTTTCGAAGGACGAGTCCTCTAAAGTTCACATTCTCAAGCTTAATAGGTAAAAACAATGCTTGCTGCTGAGCCTGATGAGCAGAGCTCAATCTCTGGGTCCCACAAGGTGGGAGGAAAGAACCAATCATTATTCTCTGACCTCCACATGCACACTGTGGCATGCTTACACACACACACATACACACACAAACACACACACATACACAGAGAGAGAGAGAGAGAGAGAGAGAGACAGAGAGAGAGAGAGAGAGAAATAGAGAGAGAGAAATAGAGAGAGAGAAACTGATTAAATGTAAAATTTAATGTAAAATCAACATACTTCTCTTGAGAAACACAAATTAAACTACACATAGAAATTTTTGCTCAGTTACTTTCTTTGTATAGTATGGCATCTATAAAAATAAAAGGAGAGGTTTAAAATTTAGCCTCTGTTTATCAGCTTAAATATGAACATGACAAAAAATTATTGCATGAAATTGGGATGGTATGGCTGAATTTGTTCATATTTTTTTCTATAGACACTTGCCAACATATAGAACTCATTCGTGGAGCTGGAGAGTGGGTCAGGGAACAGAGCTATCCTCTGTCCCAGTACCTGAGTGCCAGCTAGCACAGTCACCTGACTTAAAACACGTCCCATGTTCATAGGCCACCCACCCACACTCGACAATAAGCAATAGTTTACACTTGAACATAAAAATGCCAAAGACTGATGGCTGAGGAAGAGGGAGTTGGTTTGTCCCTGTGATGTGTATAGATGGAATTCCAGTGGTCCTTCTACAAGCAATCAGGTACTTCAGAACCACAGGGTCAGCCAGGTAGTCATTATCTCTGCTTTTAAAAAAGTGAAAACAATGTTGCCTCTAAGAGCCAAAGTCCACCTACCAAAAGCCTCAATACAAACACGAAAAGCTCTCTTTTCAGTTGTTTGCCAGGACCTTCTGAGGGACTCCCAAAACATACAGTCTATCGCTATCACTCTTGGTAGCTCCTGGTGGTAGAAGATAAGTCCCTGCTGCTGAAGATACCATGCAATTCAGAAACAGGGCCAAAAATGTCCATGAACTGGAGCTGACATGAGTATGTCCCCCCTGATTACTAGCTTTCATAGTGCCAGAAGACCCTATATAAACTTCCAAAGGAGGGAAGCAGCCAACAGTTCTACCTAGCTATCGCATCTATTAACTCTAACAATGACTAGCATGGCTCAATAACCCTAAGAGTTCAGTAGTGGCACACATACCTTGGCAATAATGAACAACTCTCTAATGGGACTAAAAAACCCAATCAACAAGAAGGAAATTATGCCTGGTACTGGAAACCTAGCCAATGAACCAAGACCAGCGAAGTCATGGATATTGGAAGAGAACCTACAACATGACCTCACTAAGCCAGATCAAGAGAATTGCAGAAAACTACAACCAATCAAAATGCAGAGTTGAGAAGTCAGTTCTAATGGATTCATGTACAAAGCATGACCATACCTAAGGCCCAGGGAACATTACTGAAGAAGGAACAAAAAGATTGTGAGACAGAAGATCGGGGAGTTTGCTGTAAGATTGTGTCTCCTAGGAATGTCAGAAGCTACACCTATAACGTCTCACCAACATAATTCTCTAAGCATGAGCTGAACAAGGACACCAAAAGACACAGAAAAGAGGAAGAGGAAATGGCCACAAGGCCTCAAGCCCACATAAAGAACTACAGACAACTTAGGAAATCTAAGTGGGGGAGAAATAATCTTCCCCAGGAAAGAGCACACAAAGTGGTTATCTAATACTAAATGATCAGCCTGAAAACATACATACAAGCAACATTATACAGACTGTGCATGTTATTTTGTGTATATATATATATATATATATATATATATATATGCACGTAATAACAATGAATGAAGAAAGAGGCCATGAATTTAAAAATAGCAAGGAGGGGTATGAGAGATGGTTTGGAGGGAGAAAGGGGAAGGGATAAACATTACAATTATATATAATCTCAAAACTAAAATGTTGTGATTTTGTTAATGTTGAAAGAAATAAGAATGTCTTACTTCTACAGACATAGATCGCTGCACCTATCTTACATTACCTCTTTAGAGTCAAGAGTGTCATGTTCAGGAATTGTCACCATGGGATGACCCAGCTTCACAGAAAAGATGCCCAGCTTGTGATCAGGAGCCAAAGTGAGGAGAAACAGATGTTTAGATTTCATTTCAACAGATAATTAGTTAATAACATCTGATATTTTGCTGCAAACAGTAGTAGATTTTTACCAACTGTAATCATTGGGATTTAACTGTCATTTCAAATGTACAGGAAGTATTTTGGCAAGTGATGGGTGCTCAGCATAAGACTATATCTTACTTATTTTTGTCACATGTCAAGTCTAACAGGCCTCAGCAATAATACAGATTAGTTACTTATTGAATGAATGCTCAAAACACTGATAAATTTTATAGAAAAGAAGCTAAGTGGAGTTGATGTTTTAGGCCTCATATGCTAGCCCCTGATAAATATGATTCAAAGGCAAAAACAATAGCTCATGTTCAGATTCACAATAAATATACATATGTCACAAAACAGTATGTATTTCCTGGGACAATAAAATATTATACATTGTTGTGAACTTCAATAACATCAAAGCACAGAAACTTCATAAATTGTGCAACCCCACCAGATTAACATTGTTCTAATGCAATGAAACATAGTAACATTTAACAGAAGGGGGGTTCCTCCGGTATGTGGGAATGTTTACTTTTATTGCACAGATTTTCTGAGTGCTACAGAGACCCTTAACCCCACTAAGGCAGCAGGAAGTCCTCAACATGCCAGTAAAGGTTAGACTGTGACACAGAATTTGTACTGAAATCCAAGTCCCCACTGCCCTTCTTATGTTTAAGACAGTCTCACTTCATAGTCCAAGCTAGCCTAGAACTCACTATGTAACTCAGACTCGCTTTCCACCTCCCTCAGCCTCCCACACGCTGGAATTACAGGCATCAACTACCACTTGCAGCTTCATTTATCCTCTTTGTGTCACCTTTATTGCCCCAACTTTAAGGTTTTAAAACCATTTCCCAGGCACATTCCTTTCTGTTAGAGAAATGTCATCAGGGTGACAAAAATGACTGAAACCCTTCACTTTCAACACAGTCCTGCTTTGAGCAAACAGTAGGACGGTGACTTCCTCCCAATTCTTCAAAGCGAGCTCAAAGAGGCCAATAAGTGAAGCAGTCCTGGGAAGCCTTTGGCCCTGGCTTCTGAACAGGTTCAGGAGGTCTCCTCCTCTAGCGCTTACTTTATCAGGACCCACCCAGTTCCAACAGCTTTAAGGAACTGAGCCTGCTTCTATTCAAAATTGTAACTCCACTAAATTCCAGCCCTTAAACTCTATCCCAGCCACAAATCCTCTGCTGATCATGGCATCAGGAGTTCTCAGTACAACTGCTTGAAGAGAATGGAGTCAGTCCATGCTCTAAATAACAGGCTGGGAAGCAGCTGAAAGCATCTACTGCCACGTGGTCTCATGGTCAGTCGCAGGACACTACGTTTTGCTGTATTGTGTCAGAAACACAGTCCCTGTGTGTTGCTCAAACTTCCAACCTGAGAAATCAGACCTGGACACCTCAGACTCTTACATACACCTAGACAAGGTGATACAACATTTACATGACTTTCCGGTTTTGTAATAGCACGTTTTCATTATTCTAATTTCCTAGTACTTAACAAGGAGAATCAACCTGAAATTTTTAAACTTCAAAATTCCCTAAAAGCATTTTGTTGAGATTAAAAAAGCAACTGAGGCAACTGAGTGAGGATGTGGTGCCTACACTTCTATTCCATCCCTCCTTTCCAACACAGGCACTTAAGTCAAGTTCATTATCACTTCCAATTTCAAAACCTTTGTAGTGATTCCCTAATCAACAAAAGGGAACAGTAACTAACTGGTCATAAATAATTATTAAGCCCTAAGTTACTTCATTTGGCCTGAGAATGAACTTTTAACACAGTAAATTTGTTCTTCCATTTTCTTCAAGGCAACTGAAGTCTGCTGGCATCTTATAAAGTTCATGAGTTTAGTCATATCGATCCATTTTATACTCATGTGCTAAGTCACTTATATGTGCTTGTTCATTAAGGATTTTGTTTAAGGTTTAGGGAATCTCTCCACTTTGTAGCCCAGCCTTTCTTCCAACTCAGAGCCCCCCTTTCCAGCCTCTCAGGTACTAGGATTAGAAGCACATGCCCTGACAGCAGACTCTTCATTGAGTTATCACATGTCTACCCCGCTTCACAGATAGACTAAAGTGCTAAGACAAGAACAATTTATTTAAGAGCCAGAAGTAGAAATGATGAGCAGTGACTGGAAGCTGGGAGACAGTTTCTAAAGATAGGGCAATTGAAAGAAATGTGGGGGGATACGTCCATAAGGAACCCTTGGGGACCTGTAAGCAAGAGAGGAGCACATGACAGAAAATTCCAACTTCAACAGAAGTCAGTGTCACTGATATGCAAAATATTGATGGCTGGCTGGAGATATTTAAGAAATCCATTAGAGGTGGGACAGTAGGGAAGAGGGAGAAAAGGGGGTGGAGGAAAGGAAAAAAGGAAAGAAGAAATTTCAGGTGAAAATACTGTCTAGGAAGAGACAAGAGGATCAAGTTTGGGGCAATGTGTTTCTCTCTCCTGTTTTCTAGGGTTCACAGAAACAGCAAATGGATGAGTTGACTAGGGCAGGTGATCCAGGAACTATTAGAAAGAACAATGCTAAATGGTAAAACCTCTGCAGGATGTGGAGATTTGGCAAAGCATGAAGAGCGGAGATGTCGGGTGATGAGAGCAAGAGAACACAGGAGGAGAGTCCTACAAATATCAGAACAGGAACAATTCAAAAAGAAACACTAACTTAAGTTTCACATAGTTGCTTCGCAGAGCAAAGATTCCTATGGAGGGAGACAGGGTAACCCAAGCCTACACACGTGGTTGTCACGTTCTGAAAAAACAAATTACTATTTGGCCTCAATTAAAAGCTATAGCTGATAAGTTACTATTTCCATCTCAGCATTATTCAACATAGGAAAGTGAGTGGAAAGGAAGGTGCAGGGGAGACAGGACAAAGCACACTTCCATCTCAGGTGCAAACTTTAGTCTTGGGTTCTGTACAGCCGCTGATTTAGACTTCTGGGCACTCATCGCTGCAGTATGTAAATAGCACCTTCATTTGCTTTTCCCTGCACTTGATCACACCAGCCAGCAAACTCGCACAAAACCTTACAAGTGTTGACTGTTTGTGGGCTTTCTCCAGAGCCCATATGACCTTCCATGAAAAGACAAAAAGATGGAATTTTCTCAGGCCAAATGGAGAAATGAGACTCCAAGAACTCCAAGAAGACACTTTGAAAATCATAGTAAGTCTGTCCATAAGAAGTGGATTTCAGTGCTGTGACATTCATGGAAAAGTTCCTGTCTGAAGGCAGAGTAGTTTTTTTGACTGCCAGAAACTCTAAAGAGGAAGAGGTGCTGCAGGAAGTTTTAACGTCTTGAACTCACCAATGGAAGACAGTGTGTTCAGAATTTCCTTCTTAAAATTGCTTTTCCAAGTTCATCCATCATCCCTTATAAACCCTCTTCATACCATGTATTATAGAAAACTGCACTTTCTCTGTCTCTACACTTAGTAACTCAAGGTATAGTGTGACCCTCATAAAAAAAATACCTCTAGAAAGTAGTTGTGAAAATGGACTACAGCAAGAATCATAGAGTACTGTCTGCTTCCTTAGTATATGCCTGTCATGATGAGACCACAAGTCTCTGAGAGTCCTGAACTATGTGACATTCATCTTTAAGTTGTTTGTGCCTGGCAGACAACTCACCCAGCACAGAGAACAAGTTGATATGGAAAAATAAATCAAATAAAAAATAAAGCACATTGTGGAGAGAAAAATTTCTTATTTCCAAAGCTAAAGAATTCCAAATTTTACTTAGGATTTGTTCACTGCATTCTCGAATATCTCACAAGACCTCACACTTAGAACACTACAGGTAGATTGACAGGTGAGTTACCAGGACTCTAACAATTCCTTTGCTTCAAGGAGACTCCATTTCTCAGTATTGAACTCTACAGATTCTCCATAAAGTTTCTTATTTCTAGTTTCTCTTGAACTGTTAAAAGATCTAGCCATGAGTTTTATACCTTCTGGGTCTGCAAAGCAGCCTGCCCCTGTTGGAGATCTCTCTCTCTCTCTCTCTCTCTCTCTCTCTCTCTCTCTCTCTCTCTCTCTCTCTCTCTCTCCAGATTTGCTTGGCCAATCAAAGAATCTGGGGCTTTAGTTCCTGATTTCAAACATTTCATGGCACAGAGAACATTCTATAAATTTCTCGTACATGCACAGGAAGAGGCAAGAGGGCCATGAGATTGCATCTCTAACAGTTGCTGTTCCTGCATTTCAAGTAACAAGGTCATGAACAACAGCCTTCTATGAAAAGTATGCTTCAGACATTGCTATGTCACACTTCCATTTGACTACACTCAAATGCCCTAATCAATTAACTTACATGGTGCTGTGGGATGGCTTTCTGTAAGCTGTGAATATGTGTTCCCCTGATTGGTTTATAAATAAAGCTGTTTGGCCAATGGCGAGGCAGAATAAGGTTAGGCAGGATATTCAAACTGAACAGATGAGAGAAGAAAGGAGAGTGAGGGGAGACAGATGCCAGCCACCACCAAAGGAGCAAAAAGATGCCAGCAGACCAGTAACACCACAACCACATGGCAACATATAGATTAATAGAAATGAGTTGAGTTAGGTTATAGGAGCTAGGTAGCAAGAAGCCTGGCCATACAGTTTGTAAATAATATAAGCCTCTGTGTGTTTACTTGGGACCAAGTGGCTACAGGATGCAGGTGGGAGAGATTCATCCTGACAGCAGGCCCGGCAGGACCAGAGAAACTTCTGGCTACAATATAGCAGTTGTATAATAAAATTATTTGCCATGGATCTTTCTGATTTTATACTGATTAATATGCCAGGCATGTGACTAGATGTGAACACAGCAGTGAACATTATCCTGACCTTGGAGATTACAGTCTAGTGGGAGAAATAGATATGAATTATATTATTATATGTAAATAATATAATTATATTAATTATTATATAATATTACTATATTTATTATATTCTTATAATAGATTACTGTATTGGAAATTATGTAATTATAATTACATAGTTATTCTATAATTATATAATAATATATTATGATATAATTAATATACTGCTATATTGTTTATATCATATGATTAATTATTAATATAATGATAATAAAAACATAGAATAATGTATTAGGAAATAATTCTCTGAGTGCTGTGAGGGTTTATTACTGATAGACCTGAGCCAGTTTAGAAGGATATGAGGGAAACTTCCCAATGAGCCAAGTTACCTGCTTGAAGCCAGGAACAGGAAATGTGCACATGGATCCACTCACTAAGAATAAATCATAATTAGGATGATTGGAAACTAGGGAGAAAATTCAGTGGGAATGCATAACATGAGTGATTGAGAAAATGTCTGGAGAATTGCTGTACAGATATTTGCAAGCATCAACTCCACTTCATAGTCAATGAATAAGCGCTTCAATTTGCTAAATGAACAAGCACTGTAAAATTGAAGTTTGTTTCATTTCCCCAAAAGACTACAGGCTGCTAGATGATAGGCCCTGCCATATCCTAGCAGTTGTGCATCAAAAAAAAATATGACTCATGATTCCAGGCCTGGGGGTGACACAACAACATATCAGTGCTCTAGCTTTGCCTTTATGAAAATCAGTACATCATATGTCCACAATGGAAGATTGGCTTCCATGTACTTCAGTAAAATGCTACTGCTTCAAACAGAGAACCAGATACATGTCCTGAACATTTCATTTGATGTAGCTGAATTTTAAAAGGGAAGATAGGAAACATGAGTAGCTTAACTATTTCTTGCATTTAAAAGAATGCATTTTGTGTGGGACCCAAAGGTTTACAAATTTATCTATCTACTGATACCCTACATGACCTCTTTCTGTGCCTCAGTTTCTTCATTTTTAAAATCTGCCAGAGGCTGTGGGTAGATCAGTCATAGAACATTTGTTCAATATATGTGAGAACCTGGGTTTGCTATCCACCACTACCAAAACAATAATAACTAGTGTGATTAATTAGTCAACTAAAATAAAATATTGACCTCAGTGGAACTGTTAGGAATATGGAAGGGAGAGAGAGTTGGTTTAAGAGAAGGTAGTGGGGGTGATAATTAAAGAATATCATGTGCATGTATGGAAATGTCATGGTGAAACCTGTTATTTTGTAAAATGAAAAACTAGGCCCTAAGTAGATATTCCCAAGTCTCTTTTTCATTTGGCCAGTTTATTATGTCCGTGATTGTTTAGCAAAATACTATTAGCTGATGAATGACACAATCTCTAAATGAAAGTTCTTTTCTTTTGAAGTTTCCAGTTCTCAGCCACAGCTGAGCTAGAAGTTCCAGCCATCAGATGAAGAAAAGAATCCCCCTGAGAATACGACCTGAGGTCCTTAATATCTGTTTTTAGTTCTCCCACGGTCTCCTTTATTTGAGCCTTTATTAACACTATCAAATTCTATAGAATTCTGCTGTGGACTCCCTGGGTGTCATCTGCTCAGTTGATGACATGTTGATACATATCACTTTATATATGTGTTCATTATTTTATGTGCCCACAGAGTTCTCACTGATGAGTTCTGATAATTAGTTTTATCATATTCCAATCTCAATTCTTGAAATACAGTAAGAGTAAGTTTTCTGTGCTGGTCGCTGTGGCAGATCTGAAAACACTCAACATATACTTTTTTTATTCTTTGTCTTTCTGTCCCATGCTATGAGGTAAAACTCAGGACACTGACTTTCTCCAAAGACAGCACTCTGTGCTCTAAGGGACAGCTTATAGCGTAATGGAATGCTTCTGCCCATGCTATGTTCAGCCTGTTTAAAAATAAATTCCATTTCCTTTTGTTTACTCACATTTTACCTGGAGTTGTTTCCTTCTCAAGCAGAAAACCACTTCCTCGGGGCCTTAACTGCACTGTTCACTTTATCTTAGTGTAGGGTTTTCAGGCAATAATAAAACTGGAGCAAAAATATATATGCCAACACCATCCTAGGGTTAAAAATGGAATCCAGAAATTGTGATTGGAACTGACAAGGAAGCATATTTGCTGTTCTACTTGTCTGCCCTTTAACGGTGCAATTAGTTGCTTAGAATTACACATAAAATATCATTTTCAGTTGTTTTTTATATCTAGTGTTCTACTATAATCGTAAACCAAATATCTATTTTTTTCACAGAGGAAATATTGGTAAGTTGTTTTCTCTCTATTCTTTATCTCCTGTATCATAAAAGTATTTCTATTTTATTCCAGTGTGATCCATAATAGAAAGTAAATGGATCTATATTAAGAGTCTCAATTACAGAAATATTGTCCAGTCCCAGTTGCTCCCCCTTACTCTCAATGTAAGTCTTCTTCACTGACAGCAAATTCTCTGAAAACTGAGGTGTCACAAGTATTTGTAATGGTCTCACTCAGGAAGAATAATAATTATGAAATGATAGATTCAGGCCATCTCCTATCCCTCTTCATAGACCCATATCAAGCTTTACCTGGTTGCCTGCTAAGACTTCCTTTCCAGCAGCAGCATTGAGGATGGATGGGGCGGTGCTGAGGAGGGACAGTGTATATGAATGGGTAAGAAAGGTGAGCTAAGAATAGTGTAAGTACCAATAACTGAAGGTTTGCCTTAAGTAAGGTACCTACCAGCCCTGTCTTGGCATTAGACCCCCACTCCTCTAAACATATACCTCTATGCATTGCTTTAAACTATATATCAAAAGTATGTAAACTCTAGCCAACAGTGTACTATGTTGTCTTATATACCTTTGAACTGTCAGGACACCAGGTATTCCTTGCCCCTAGAGACCTTTCCTTAAGGGTATTTTGTCACCAGACATTGTAACTTGGCCTTCAGTCAAATTTGAAAGAGTCTAAGATTTCCCACTGGAAAAATGTGTCTTCTTTTACTTCTGTGTTTTCTCTCAAGTCACAGACAAACGTAAGCTTTTATTCGAACTCATACCGTAAGATAAGCAATGTACTTACTGCTTACAAATATCTTACAGGAAGATTTCATGTTACCTTTAGGCTTCAGCAATCTCAAAGGGTAAGATCTATAAAATTAGAATGGAAATGTTGTGGGCTGGTAAAGTGTTAGCCTGGCATGGGTGAGGCCATGGGATCCACCACCAGCACCACTTAAAGTAAGACCAACGGTTCATGCCAGTAACCCCGCATGCAAGAAGAAAAGGGGGAAAAAGTCAGAAATCCAAGAACATTCTTAGCTACATAGTCAGTTTGAGGCCATCGTGGGGTATATCAGATCTTGTATCAAAATCAAAAACATTTATGATACCACGTTTGTCTATGGTATCACATAGAATTTTAACACGTGTTAAAATTTCATTCAAATGTGGACCATAAAATATAAGGTTTGCAAGACCACAGAATATATGCCGAAAAGAAGAGGCTCCTCTAAAACTTCTTTGTATTCTTCTTAAGTAGGAAAGACATGCAGGTGGTTATTAAAAGAAATCTAGGAAGCAAGGGCCTAAGAGGCATGTATACACGTGCTGCGGACCATTGACTTGCTGAGGTGAAATGCCTCCATCAGGTCTCACTGAACTGAGCAGCTGCTCACTGAGAAGAACGTCCTCACCTCCCTGAACTGTTGCCACCAAAAAGGACTGAAACAGGGGCGCTCCTGTCTCATGTGTGGACAAGTTGCTTTTTATGTTCTAAATCCCTCTGTTTATGAGTTAGGCCAAAGCTGGCCCTTTCCTGAAAGCATATTTGTTATTCTCCTTGCTCTTCTCCATCCTAGGCTCCTTCACTCAAGAACCTGATCTAAGTTGCCATGAGAATTCTGGCCAGGTGTATGCTGGGAAATGCAAGCTCCATTTCCCATAGTTTCTCCATCTCAGTGAGGTACAATTGCTGCCATATGCCTATATGACTCCACACCTACACAGCACAAATACAGGCAGTGGATTCCAAGGAGGGACAGTGTGTTATCTGATGAGAGCTTTAAAGCCTCATCTGCTTCAAGTAGACTTTTCCTCACCAAAAATGCTCTTCTGCCCACCTCCAACCAAGTACCTATTTCCAATTGGCAAATTTTTTAACATTAAAGAAAATTTTATAAAAAAATATCTGACAAAAGAGACTTCAAACCAAAATAATCAGAAGAGTTAGGGAAGGACACTACATACTCATCAAAGGAAAAATCCACCAAAAGGATGTTGCAATTTTAAACATCTATGTACCAAACACAAGGGCACCCAAACTCATAAAAAGAATCACTACAACAGCTAAAATAACATTGACTATCACACAGTCATAGTGTGACTATGACTTCAATACCACACTCTTGCTAATAGACAGGTCATCCAGATAAACTCTAAATAGGGAAATTCTGGGTTAACTGATATTGTAAGCCAAATGGACCTAACGGATATTTACAAAACATTTCACCCAAGCACAAAAGAATATACCTTCTACTCGGCAGCTCATGGAACTTTCTCCAAAATTGACCACATACTTAAATACAAAGCAAGTCTCAATAGATAGGAGAAAATTGAAATAGCACCCTGAATCCCAAGTGACCATCAAGGATTAAAGCTGGGTATCGACAACAACAGAAGCAACAGAAAGCTTACAAACCCATGGAAACTGAATAACTCACTACTGAATAAAAAAAATGGGTCAAGAAAGAAATTAAAGATTTTATATAATTGAATGTAAATAAATATACAACACACCCAAGCTTATGGAACACAGTGAAGGCAGTGCTAAGAGGAAAGTTCATAGCACTAATGCCTACATAAGAAATTGGAGAGATCTCATACTAGTAACTAAACAACATACCTGAAAGCTCTCAAATAAAAAGAAGAAATCACACCCAAAAAGACTAGATGGCAAGAAATAATCAAACTCTAGGCTGAAATCGTTAAAAATAGAAATAAACAAACAAAACAATACAAATAATCAACGAAACAAAGAGTTGGTTCTTTGAGAAAATCAATATGATTGAAAAACCCTTATCCAAATTAACTAAAAGGCAGAAAAAGAATCTCCAAATTAACAAAACTAGAAATGAGAAGGGCGCACAACAGACACCAAGGAAATCCAGAGGATCATAGGGACATACTTTAAAAACCTCTACTCCACCAAGTTGGAAAATCTAAAAGAAAATGAAAATTTTCTCCATACATACCATTTACCAAAGTTAAATCAAGATCAGATAAGCAATTTAAATATATTTATAACCATGGTGAAAAAGAAGCAATAATAAAAAGTCTCCTAACTGAAAAAAGTTCATGGCTAGATGGTTTTTAGAGCAAAATTCTCCCAGACTTGTTAACTCCAACGCTCCTTAAATTATTCCACAAAATAGAAGTGAATGAACCTTGCCCAGTTCATTTTATGAGGCCACAGTTACCCTGATAATCAAATTACAATGACCCAACAAAGAAAATTGCAGAACAATGCACTTCATGAATATTGATACAATTTTTTTAAATGCTTGCAAATCAAATCCAAGAAAACATCAAAAAGATCATCCACCATGATCAAGAAGGCTTATTGATTTAAATATTGAACTATCTCTGCATCTCTGGGCTGAAGTCTACTTGATCCTAGTGGATGATCTTTTTGATATATTTCTGTTTGCTACCAAAGAAGAAAAGTAAACACCAACCCAGATACAAAACCTTTGATCTACAAGAGCAACCTGCCTGCAAGAAACTGACCTAGGCACTCTGCATATATGTTACAGTTGTATAGCTTGATCCTCTTATAGGACACCTAACAGTGGGAACAAGGGCTGTCTCTAACTCTTTTACTAGCTTTTGGGATCCTGCTTCTCATACTGGGTCACCTTGCCCAGCCTTAGCACATAGGGATGTGCTTGGCTTTATTGCAACTTGGTATGACATGTTTTATTGATAGTCATAGAAGACCTGCCCTTGCCTGGATGGAGATGGAAGAGGAAGGGATTGGGGGTGAGAGTAGGGAATAGGGGAGAAGGACGGGGAGGGGAGAATGCAGGGGAGGCTGTAGCCAGGATATAAAATAAATAGATGAATAGTGTGTGTGTGTGTGTGTGTGTGTGTGTGTGTGTGTGTGTGTGTGTAACAAGAAAAAAAAAGATGTGCTAGTGCATCAATGGTACGAAACTTGTGGGACTAACGAGCCAATATTTGATGGGATTTAAGGCCCACTACATGAGATGGGACCCATCCCTGACACTGCTCAGATAGCCAACAACCTGAGACTAGATAGGCCAGGGACCTAGGGGAGAACGAAGTACTAACATTTTACTAAAAGAGCATAGCAATAAAATGACTCCTCATGACATTCTGCTATACCCATATATCAGTGTCTTGCTCAGCCATCATCAGAGAAGAGTCTTCCTGCAGTAGACTGGAAAAAATACAGAGACCCACAACTGGACAATGTACAGAGAATGAGAGACCTTGGAACACTCAGCCCTAAAAGAGATGTCTCCATCAAAACCCTCCCCTCAGGGTTTAGGGAACTCTGTGGAAGAGGACGCAAAAAGAGTGTAAAAGCCAGAGAGGATAGAGGCTATCAAGGAAGCAAGACCTTCTAACTACACAGGACCAATGCACATATTAACTCACAGAGACTGTGGCAGCATGCACAGAGTCTGTACAAGTCATGGACAGATGGGTTCCCAGCACTGAAAGGGAAGTAGACACAAGCTCCCATCCCTGAGCCAGAGCTATCTCCAGCTGATACCTGCTCACAAAAGATAAACTGGTTTTTTCCAATAGAGTCTCACTATACAAACCACTCTCAAGGCCAAGCCTCATGCCCAGCAGAAATTGGCCAACACAAAACAAATACAGTGGCATTTTTGACAGTTCATTCTCTCATAATTTTTAGTCAGGATTTTTTTTTCTTACAAGTCCATTTTATGTATATTATGGTTTCTGTTCTTGCATTATTATGGGATTTCTGTGTGTGTGAACATGTGCGTCACCAAATCCATGCATGTTTCTTGTGCTTTACCTTTGGCTCCTCTTCTTCTGTTGTTGATGTTGTTGTTTGTTATTGTGTCCTACTCTGCTTTGTTTTTGTTTTATTTTATCTTATTATTTTTAGATGCCCATTTTTATTCTAATTATTATAATATAACTATTATTCTAATGAGAGAGAGAAAGAAAGGGTAAGTATTTGGGTGTGGGCAAGAGGGGAAGATCTGGGAGTAGTTGGAAGAAGGAAAACTGTAATCAGAATATATTGTGTGAAAAAAAACTATTTTCAATGAAAAAGAATAAAGAATAAAAGAAAAATGCCACAGTGAAATAGTTTAGCTAGATACTGCATGTCTAATACCACACAACAAATGAGCTCAGTGACAGACGTTTCTGCCACAAAAATTAAGCCCAAAAGAGAAATATGAATAAAAGAATAGATTTTTCTCAGCTTCCCAGAAGAAATGTAAAAGTCAATGACTTTGTAATTAAACTAAGAACGTTTTCAGGATGGCAACAGGCAGTTAGACACACAGACCCTCCCATTTCACATGGCAAACTGTCAGCAAGGCTTCTACTATGCCGAAATACTCTCTCTGCCCTCTGGTGAAGAACCTAATGCAAGCGCTTCAATTGCACAAGTGCATCTGTTAAAATACCTGCTCATTGACATTCATTTTTTAATGTTAAAAGTCCAATTAGTCTGATTTAGCCAGTTGAACAGAACATTCTTAATGAACATATTGAAAGAGTCCATCCATTCTGAAAACAATTTAGCATCTGAAAACACTGCCTCTGCTCTGCTTTCCTGAAAAGTTCTGAACATTAAAAACCCATTTTGAGTTTGATAAAATGTCCTATTCCACCCACCACAAAGATTTTTCTCTTCTGAAGCATCCTAATAGTCATCCAATTCCCATTACCTCCAAAAATTGTCAGAAAAGTTTTCAAATTGAGAGCAAGGCCATTTATCTCTATGTTGATCAAAAACAAATTATCTTGGTGTATTCCCTCAGACAGGTTTCTACTTGTGTATACAGGCTGAGTGGAGCAAGCATGATTAATGAGGTAGTTATAGGCAGTTTTGCCTCCAACTTATAAAATGACCTTTTTCAGTAAAGTGACTGCAAAAGTATATTATTTTTATTTTGTGTTTTTTTTCTTTTTTATTTTATTTTATTTATTTATTTTGGTCTTGCTGTATAGGTTGTTCTTGAAGTCCTGAGCTCAAGAATCCTCCCACCTCTCCCTCTCCCGATACATTCTCTTACCCCCTAACCTTTAGCACAATGGCTGAAAATAGAATGTTGGGGTCCGGAGAGAGCATGTAGGAAGCATGTATGATGATAACCCCAGACCCTGTTCAGAGTTCATGCTGTGACTCTGGGTGTCACTCTACAGCAGTGGTTCTCAGCCTTCCTGATGCTGTTACCCTTTAATACAGTTCCTCAAGTTGTGGTGACCCCCAACCATAAAATTATTCTCATGGCTACTTCATAACTGTAATTTTGATACTGTTATGAATTGTATTATAAATATCTATTTTCTGATGGTCATAGGCAACCACAGTGAAAGGGTTGTTTGATCCTCAAGGGGGTTGTGACCAATAGAATGAAAACAGCCACTCTACACTATCAGCCTCCATAGTTCTCTGTTGCTGAAGGCAGGCAGGTGGCCTCAGGTTGAGTTCCAGTCCTACGTTAAAAGGTGTACTGTTTTTCAGGATGATCTTTTCTAGTTACATCCATTTGCCAGCCAATTTCATGATGTCATTGTTTTTAACAGCCAAGTAGTACTCTATAGTGCAAAATTACCACATTTGCTTTATCCATTCTTCAATTGAAGGGCATCTAGGCTGTTACCAGTTTCTGGTTATTAAGAATAAAGCTGCTATGAACATAGTTGTGCAAGTGTCCTTGTATGGTGGAGTGTTCCTTGAGTATATGCCCAGGAGTGGTATAGCTGTGTCTTGAGGTAGATAAATTCCCAGTTTTCTGAGAAACCATCATATTGATTTCCAAAGTGGTTGTACAAGTTTGTACTCCCACCAGCAGTGGAGGAGTGTTCCCCTTACTCCATATCCTCTCCAACATAAGCTGTCACTTGTGTTTTTTTATTTTAACCATTCTGACAGAATCAGTGTCATTTTGATTTTCATTTCCCTAGTGGCTGAGAATTTTGAACATTTCTTGTCGTTTTTTGTTTGTTTGTTTGTTTGTTTGGTTGGTTGGTTGGTTGGTTGGTTGGTTTTTTGTTTTTTGTTTTTTGGGTTTTTTATAATTTATTTATTTATTTTTCTATTATCAGCTTGATACAGTACAAATTCTTATCCTAATAGTGAAATGTTTCACTGAGGCTTGCCCAGTAATTGAGTAAAACCAAAACTTATTATAAGCCACAATCATCCTAGAGTCCCCCCTGCTATGTAGCCTCCCTTGAACATTTTTTTAAGTGTTTCTCAGCCATTTGAGATTCCTCTTTTGAGAATTCTCTGTTTAGATCTATATTTCATTTTTTAATTGGGTTATTTGTTTTGTTAATGTCTAGCTTCTTGAGTTCTTTATATATTTTGGATATTAGCCCTCTGTCAGATGTGGAGTTGGTTAAAAAAAAATCTATTCCCATTCTGTGGGCTGCTCTTTTGTCCTATTGACAGTGTCCTTAACCTTACAGAAGGTTTTCCATTTCAGGAGGTCCCATTTGTTAATTGTCAGTCTTAGTGCCTGTGCTATTGGTGTTCTGTTCAGGAAATTGTCTCCTGTGCCAATGCATTCAAGGATATTCCACACTTTCTCTTCTATCAGGTTCTGTGTATCTGGTTTTATGTTTTTTGTTTTTTGTATTCTTTTCTCTTTTGGCTCTTTGCTCTTTGGTTTTTACTCTTTGGGGGGCCTACCACCCAGCTACCAAATAAATAAACATACAGAGGCTTATTCTTACTTATGAATGACTGGCCTTAGCTTGGCTTATTTCTAGCCAGCTTTTCTTAAATTATCTTATCTATCTTTTGCCTCTGGGCTTTCACTTTTCTCTATTTCTGTATACCTTTCTTCACTTCTTACTCCATGTCTTGCTGTGTAGCAGGGTGGCTGGCTTTGTGGTTAGGTGGCTTGGTGGCTGGCTCCTGAAGTCTTCCTCCTTCTTTTCTCACTCTTCAACACTTTTCTCCCCAGATTTCTTCTCCTATTTATTCACTCTGCCTGCCAACCCCACATATCCTTTCTCCTGCCTTGCTATTGACCATTCGGCTCTTTATTATACCAATCAGGTGTTTTAGACAGGCACAGTAACACAGCTTCACAGAGTTAAAAAAAATGCAACATAAAAGAAGGCAACACATCTTTGCATCATTAAAGCAAATGTTCCACAGCATAAACAAATGTGACACATCTTAAATTATTATTCTACAACATATGTTGAGGTCTTCAATCCACTTGGACTTGAGTTTTGTGCAGGGTAATAGATATAGATCTATTTGCATTCTTCTACATGCAGACATCCAGTTAGACCAGCACCATTTGATGAAGATGCTTTTATTCTGTTGTATAATTTTGGTTTCTTTGTCAAAAATCAGGTGTTCATAGGTGTGTGGATTTATGTCAGGGTCTTAAATTTGGTTCCATTGATCAACCTGTCTGTTTTTATGTCAATACCATATGGTTTTTATTAATATTGCTCTGTAATATACCTTTAAAGCAGGGATAATGGTACCTCCAGAAGTTCTTTTATTGTACAGGATTGTTTTAGCTGTCCTGGGATTTTTGTATGGCCTCACTCATAAGTGAGTATTAGCCGTAAAGTAAAGAAGAACAATTTTACAACCCACAGATCCAGAGAAGTTAAATAACAAGGAAGGCTCAAGCGGGAAGGGGGAGTACATGAATCTTATTGTGAAGGAGGAACAGAATGGGCATTTACAGTGGATGGGGGGAGGGGCATGGAAGGGTGAATGGGGATTAGAACAAGAGGGATAAGATCAGGGGAAGATGGATGGAGACAGTACCAGGAGAAACAATTGGAATCTGAGTGCATCTCTGGAATGAGCTAGAAATATAAAGCAATGGAAACTTCCAGGAATCTATGAGGGTAACCCTAGCTAAGATGCCTAGCAATAGGGGATACAGAGTCCAAACCAGCCATCTCCTGTAACCAAGTAAAACTTCAGTGAAAGGACTGGGACACCAACCCAGCCACAACCCTTCTACTTACAATTTGTCTTATCTACAAGATGTGCTGTGGTAAATATGATGCAGAAATTGTGGGAGTAACCACTAATGACTGGCACAGATGAAGACTCTACTGTGAGAGGGAGCTCCCCACTGAAGGCCAGGACCTAGAGGCAGGATACCCCAGAGACCGAGGACAGAACCAAACGTGGATGGGGGGTGCGGGAGGACAATGAAATGATTCCTAATGATATTCTGCTATGCTCATAGATTGGTGCCTAGCCCACTGTTTATCAGAGAGGCTTCACCCAACAACTGATGGAAACAAAGACCCACAGCCAACCATTAGGCAGAGCTCGGGGAGTCATTCAGAAGAGGGGGAGGAAGGATTATAGGACCCAGTGGTGTCAAAGTCACCACAAGAAAACCCACAGAACCAACCTGGACTCATAGGGGCTCACAGAGACTGAACCTGCATGAGACCGACCTAGGCCCTCTGCATGTATGTTACAGTTGTGTAACTTGGTCTTCCTGTAAGACTTGGAACAGTGAGGGTAGGGGATGTCTCTGACTGTTGCCTACTTTGGAGACCCTTTCCTCCTACTGGATTGCCTCCTCCAGCCTTAATAGAAGAGGAGGTGCCTAGTCTCAGTGTAACTACCATGGCTGGATGATATCCATTGGGATATCTACTTGTATCTGAAGAGATACAGTAGAGGAGGAGTGGATGGGACAGGATTGAAGGGGGAATGGGGACTGGGAAGAGGAGAAGGAGGGGAAACTTTGGTTGGGATGTAAAATAAGTAAATAAACAAAAGTGTCTTGTTGGAGCAGATTGGAAGCCTGTGATCTGCAGGTGGTAGCAATGTAGAGACAATGAAAGTGTTGACTGATAAGGTTTGTAGGATAGTCTCTGATGAGCAACTAATCCAGCACCAGATTTAAAAATATTATGAATATTATTTTTATAAATATATATTATATATAATTTTAAAATATTTAGAATATTATGCAAATTATCTATGCTTTCTGTTCCTGCTTCCTCGTGTAAAGAGAAAAGGAAACCCATTTCACAATTGCTTTGAAATTTAAATAATATACCATCTCTAAAATAAATATCAAATTGTTTTTTTTCCTCTAAATATCAGTTTTTTACCAAATTTCAGGGACTCCCCAATACACATCAAACCACCACTAAGACACCTATGATACTGAAATGCCTCTGCCCTCTGGTGGAGAACTTGGTATGTTCTCCAGATTCTCCTCCCAATTCAAACAGCCCAATACGCCCACAAAGGCGAAAGCCCATCTAACAATCTGACTTCTTGCTACCCACTCCCAGGGTTCCTGACCGCAGACTCCTCCCACACCAGACCCAGCCTGCTAATATTTTCTCAGGTGAGCCACTTCTTTTTTTCAGAGCTGCTGTCCTCCCTCCTGCTGCTTTCTCTCACTCAGCAAGGGCCAGGCCATTGCTTTATTCTCATCCCATATCTTATCCAGGTCACATACTTCCTTAGTCAGCCCCGATTCATCAGAGGAGTTTGGGATGTCCTAGGTGCCAGAACATCTGCATGGTAATGGCCCTCAATTGTTTTTCTTGTTTAATTTCTTACTTTGTTTTTCCTACATAGAAAACCAATCCCTAGTTAAGCCCTTCTCGCCTCTCTTTGCTTGTTCCCCCTGGCATGGGCAGCACTGATCAGATAGGCTTTTGCCTACTGGAGATTCAATAAATCTTTGTGACACAAATAAATAGTTGTGTTTTGTCTACTTCTGGACTCCAGGGCTCCTAGATTTCAGTATAAAAGAGACACGATCTATAGTCTTTGTCTGAGAAGAGAATTAGGTTATGGATAAGACAAGGTTTTCATAATTTTGAACCTAATTACTTCACTTGACCTTCATTTTATCATCTTGAAGCTCAGCTTGTCTCAATGTGCTGCTTTACTCTTAACTGCACTTTGTGTCTCCAAATATAAATAGTTACATTTTACCTTAAAGGGACAAACGGTTTCAAAGCTGCCCAAAGCCTTTGAACCACCAGTAGGTCAAATTTAGGATTGCTGTGGGGGTTTCTTGACCCAGACCAGTTATATCCCGCTTCCCCTTCTGTGCATCAATAGTTTTTTGTTAAAATATCAGAAGAAATCTCCTTTCAAAGGTGCTAAATTTAACTCATGCTTTGTATAATGCGCATGTAATATTAATATTATAATCCACTTGCAAGAATTCTATGTGGGTTGGAAGCTTGGGGTTTCCTACTTCTCCCGGTAATTCTGATGCAGTTGTCTCAGTTTGGGGGTCAGGTAGAGCTTCAAAACCACGTCAAATATTCTGAAATTATAGCCCAGAACAGACAAGGCATAGTAAAAAAAAATGATGTAGCCAATAGCACTAATGTAAATTGAACTATATTGTGAACAAGAATTCCTGAAAAGAGGCTGTAGCTGCAAAGGGTGATGGACTGATTAAAACTTTGTGACTATGAAGGAAGGTTTGGGCTGTTGCAGGTCTAGAACCCAGTTAACTATATATCTTGGGCTATCTTTAGCCTCAAAAGAGCTATTTCTTGCCCACATTCTGATAAACAGATATAAACTGTTGGACAGTATTAGCAAAACTCTTTTCTCCACTAATCGAAGTGCTAAGACTGCTGTCCATAGCCTCGGAAGCCCATAGCTGAGATTTCCCCACTGGCTGTAACCTGTTTCTCTGATATTTCCACCAATGTGTTTTTAAAAATGGCTTGATTTATGACTTCCTTTGTTCGGTTACTATAAAGACTTCATGAAACAGCTTCCATGAAATTGGGGGTAACGTAAGTTTGTGATTCCAGGCCATGGTCACTCATATTTAGCCTCAGAATAAGCCATCTTTATTTCCTTGTGGTAAGAATGAATTTCTTTATGTCGGGGAAATGCTAAGAGAACAACCAAGTGTGCAGAGGCAGAACATAAAATTCAAGTACTTAGAGTAGGATTCTGAGGGAAAAAAAAAACTGGAGTGAACAAGTAACAAGAGACACATGTGAATAAATGGCAGTATTAGAAGGAAATATGCTGCAAGAAAGGAAAAGTCGTTTAGATGAAGACCTGTCTTCTCCATTAAACTGATTGGTTTTCTTTCATTTGAGCACCAAATTTATATTAATAAAGCTAGATCTGGAAGCGTGAATTAAATTCAGTACAAAAAAATAGAATGTGTAAGGAAAAATTTCACTTAATCCTGGTAACAATCAAAAGATTTTATTCCCCCCCACAAGGGGCTGAATCGCTTAATGACTCACCAAAAAAAAAATTCAGCAACAGATGTCATATAAGCAGGCAGGCATTGCAGTTGAGTTTTAACTTGTGTTTCACTAAAAATAATTGCCATTACTAATCAAACCAGAATACTTGATAATGAAAGGGGACACTGACGTAATTAACATTATAATTATTAAAATAGGTATTTACTGATAGAAATAGTTCATTAAAGAACAGATGAGATATTTCTTTACAAAAAAAACTATTTCTAAATATAAACTCCCTCAAAATAATTGCATATATTAATTTATGTTTTTTAAAGCCCCAAACTGATCAGAGCACAAATTATCTACACAGAAACATTTATTTTCCTAGTTATTTGAGAGATCCTAAAGGCTTGCTCTGCCATCAGCAGTGGTGGCTGCCTGGGGGTCTAAAGGGGTGTGGGTGGGTATGGCCATGGATGTGAGGGCTTCTGAACAGGGAGAACGTGGGTGGCATGGATTGGTCATGAAGTGAAAGCTGCAGTGTTCAGTTTTTGTTTCTTCCTTTGGGTTTCCACTGTTGTTGTTTGGTTTTTTGTTTGTTTGTTTGTTTGTTTCCAAATAGGCTACTCCAGAGACAATCACTAAGATGTTTAAATTTAAAGAGGTAGGAAAGCTAGAGCTAGATGGTGCATTAAGAATGTACATATAATATAGTACAGTAGCAATTGGCTCACAAAGAAATCTCTTTATCTGTATGTCTTTGGTGAGATATGAGCAAGCTCAGAATAAAATCGAGTATGGTTGTAAAGAATGGTGATGTATTTTTAGAAAATGAAAGTGAAATAAAATGGTTGCATGGTCATTAACAAGGCATGAAAATAAGATGTAGTTTTAAAAACAGAAAGAGAAAATACTTTTAAGGATGCCTGTGGATTTTCTCCTGTGGCTTCAAAGCAGTCGATATCTTATTCTTGCTTGTAAACCACTCAAGTTTTCACAGTAATGTCACCTTACTACTGAGAAAATCCTAACTGCCACCCTGCAGGCAGATCAGGAGCCCCATCCAGACTGTAAGAGTTTAGTTCTCACTCAGCAGGGTCTTTCACACATGGGGCCACATCTTTCTGGTGTGTTGCTATCAACAGAGTAGGAACTGAAAGAAACACAGATAAGGTATAACTTTCTGACCATGCTGCCTTAGCTGTGCAAAATAAAAGGAAGAAAAAGTAATTGGAATATGAAAAAAAAGAGTGGAGACAACTGAGTGTTGGATTTGGAGTGCTTAAAGTAGGCCAGAAGAATTACAACTTCAGGCTGACTTAAAAAGTCAGATAGACATACAAGAGATTATGGGAGTAGAAAACAAGAGAGATAAGACAGAAATGGATAAAGAAAACAGTAAGAGTTATACAGAATGATAAAGCTTTTACTTAGTCATTTTCTGCATGTTCTCAACTGAGGGCCAAGGAGAGCAGTGAAGAGCCCATGGAATCATATGAATGCCCCTACTAAGTGTCATCTTCTGCATGTCTTGAATTTTCTGACATGGAGGATAATAGAGGATAGACCACAAAAGGCCTTGATCAAGACAGAAGCTGAGATGCTGCTCATGACACCCTCCTGCCCTTAAAGGTAAAAAATATTAAAGCCCATTGCAAAAGAGAAACAAAATTGGGGGAAATCACCGCAGATAAGATACAGCTTCACATCACAAGCCCGGACACATCTATCTCCTGTCACCTCCCTTGTTTAGCAGGATCAAGAATATGAATAACACATCAAAAATAAAATGCCCATGAGATCTTTTGGTTCTTGAGATTTGGAGGTGAACTTGTAGAGATTCTACCACTGAGCCATATCCTCAAACCCACTCTTAAATTTTGATAGCCAGAGTTTTGATATGGGGAAGCCTAGACTTCAAATGCAGTTCCAAAGCATAAAAAAATAGGTGAGCAGAGATACATCCATGTCTATACATGGCATCTTCTCCTTCTTTAACATGAACCCCATGCTGTCCACCTGTGCTTTCCCTTGCCTGCTGCCCTCCCTCTCTAGACATTAGTGCTGTTCCTCCAGCCCATTCCTCTGCCCTGGTACAGTCTCAACTGATTGTTGAAACTTCTCTCCCCACCTCTCAGTTGGCACTGTTCCAAGCTATGTGTCCTGCATTGTTTTTTGTTTGTCTTTTGGAGTTCCTCCACAATGGTAACTTGTTTGCCATATAACCTTCATTGGATGCCTTCGTATCCGTTCCTCACTTCCCTAACCTGTTTGGAATTCACTCCTGAAGTCATTTCTCATATGTGAATTCTCTTCTCTGTGAAATCTAAACAAACAGTCAATTATCTCTATTCACATATTTATTAGCCAATCAATAACTTGTTTTATATGTGTTCCTGTAGTAGGAATTTACATACTACTCATCAACTGACAATAAATTCCTGGTTAAAAGCACTCTAATTCATGATAAAAAGAGTTTAACAGGTATTTTGCCTATAAGATACATTGTAGCCTTTTTATGTAAGAACCCAACACCAGATTTAGGGCCCATTTTGAATATTAAAATCGTGAATTATAGTACAAAGGATATAAAATAGACCACACTGGACAGATCACCAGAAGGAACATTCCAGCATGGTATATGAGAGGAAGCAGAGCACTGCCTTGCTCATCAGCTGGGAGCATGTGTGCACCAGTCACTCTTGACACTTCTATGGCCAAATATCTGATAAGTCACAACTGATAGGGGTGAAAGGTTCACTTTGGCTCACCATTGAGGACAGTGTGCATCATTGCAAGGAAGTCACAATAGAAAGAGGTTAGTCTATGACGCAGATCAGGAAGCAGGGGAAAGGAATGCTCAAGTTTGACTGGCTGCCCCCCCCCTTTCCCTTTCGGTTCAGTCCTGGACTCCAGCCCATGGGATGGCACCACCCATACTGCCCATAGTAAGGGTGGGTCCTCTATCCTCAGGTAATCATCTCTAAATGCACTCAGACATACCTAGAAGTGATCATAATTTCATTTATAAAGATCAACCATAAGAAGATGCATTAATGACATGAATTTTCCTCATTTGGGCACATCCACAATCAACTGGAAAATCAAAGAAGGTGCAGGAAATCAAATAAAGTATTTGAGGTTTATAATGAAATTTAGGGGCTGATGAGCTGACCCAGAGTAAAGGCACTTGCTGTTTTAAAGCCTGGACACCTGAGTTTGATCCTTGGAACGTGTGTAAAGAAGGAAGGGGAGGAACAATTTCACAAAGTTGCCCTCTGACTTCCACTTTCATGCCAGAACCTTCACTCCAACACATGTATGTCATGTACACACCAAAAGCACGCTTTTTAATTTCCAAATACAAACGAAGTTTAGCTCGGCGCAGTCATGGGTATGGATACTTGTGGCTTCTGGTGGCCAAAGCACAGTTACACAGGAGTGGAGGACATGCGGGGCAACTAGGATGATGCCTCTGAGAGAGCCTTAGAGATTCTCACTTCTGTATACAGATAGCAATGCGCTATAGAGGCACAGGAGCAGCTGACTGAAATCCTGTGAGGGTTGGCCCCACAAGTGAATGCAGAAAGACAAGGCAAGGTACCACTTTTAGTCAGAAGTCCTAAAGAAGTGGGGACCCCCCCCCAGAAGATGCCAGAATACAGCGAGAGAAGACCAAATGCCCAGCCCACTGCTTCTCTGTCTATCTGTGTTCTCATATTAAGGCATCCCAAGAGCTGGCAACAAAGGAATTCTCTTCAGTTTACTAAGATTATTCTAAACATATTGGCAGACTATAAGTTGATTCAGATTTAGTATTTGCTTAAGACAGAAATAATTGTGGTTATCCTAGCGTCTGCGGTTCACAGGGTGGAAATGGATCACTTTTAGATTGTTCATCATTAACACACATTTGCTGCAATGCCTATAACGTGAGAAACATCATGTCAAGTGTGTCACACTGTAGATGAACAAGAAAAGCTCAATAAATAAACATGTCAATCTACAATGGCACATGAGGTGCTTGGCACAGATAAGGATTGTAGAGATTGAAAAGGGAAATGATCACTTTAAATGCTGCATGAAGAAACTTCGCTGAAAAGGAGGCATGATTTGTCTGATTCATAATATACAAATGTTCATACCCATAAGGGGAAAACTAGATGATTTTCTAAGGGGTGAATCTCTGTGGAACTGGAAGTGTAAGGGATGCTGATGGCATGCCTAGAGGAAAATAAGTACATCATTTCAAATAACGTAGACTGGCAATGCAGAACAGCGTGAAATAATGCTACTGCACAGCCAAAGAAGATCCCATTCAGCCTGCGAAATTACTAGCTACAAGGACAAAGTGAAAGAGAGATGGATTATAATACATGGATCCAACTTTCAGTCTGAGGACTTCCAGGATTATGATATTAATGACAGAAGTAAGGAAATCAATACAAACTAGTTTCCAGTAAAATGAATGAGTGTGAAATTCCAATTTGATTTTTCAAGCTATATTTCTATTGCTGTGATTAAATAAATAAATAATATAAAAAACCATGACCAAGGCAATTTATGGAAGGAAGGGTTTACTTTGATTTATAGTTCCAGGGGGCTAAGAGTCCATCACTATCGTAGCTGGAAAGAGTGGCACCAGGCGGGAATGGCAGCAGACTGAGAACTCATATCTTGAACTGTATGCAGGAAGCAGAGAGCACACTGGAAATGCTAGGAGACTTCGAATTCACAAAGCTCACTGCAGTGACATAATTCCTTTTTTATATGTTAATAAACTTTAGTTCTAGTTCTTATAGACTCTAATAAAGTGGTTACTGCTATAAATCCTCATTTTAAAAGGTGAGGAAACAAGCATGCAAAGGATGAATTACTCACTAAATATCCCTATCTGAAATGGATGGAATTAATTAATGAATTTAAATAGCCAAAGCAGAAGTAATATGCTCTTACCCACTGGCCTATAGTTCTTTCAGGACAATGGAAGGAACTAAAAGGTATGGCTTTCCTTTTACTAGAGAGAAAAAATAAAGGAAGATGGATAAGGTAGCCCAGTACAAGATGAAATCAAAATGTGTGAACCTCACCATATGATGTGATGTGACCTCATTATGGACTTCTGATTAGAAAGTAGGAAAGAAGGGAAGGGACTAGAGTCTGAATTAAGATACAAAGAGTTTGGTGGAAATTTAGAAGAATGTGCTGCAACTTCAACAAAAGAATGAAAGCCTTCTGAACCCCGCAGTCCTAGTTGGTGAGAAACCCTGCCTATTGAACAATCAAGTAAAATTCAGCATGTGTTCCCAGAAAGTTCTTCAGAAGAAAGGGTGGGAAGATTCAGTTGTAGGTAAAGTTGTAAGGTCAAGCTGGGGAGTAATATTAGCACATTAGGAGAAAGTTCACTTACATGGCAAATTGTGGTTTACAACTCCAAAGTGCAAGGAGGGTTTTCAAATAAACAAGAAGTGTTGATAATAACTATGACATGTTTCTAAACATACCTATAAAATTCAGTAATTTATATATTTTTAGCAGGAGAATTGGACTATATGACTTATCAGTTAAATCTTCCTTTGACAAATACTGTCTTACTACAAGATGATTTTTATTAGTATTTTGGGTATGGATGGCTTTTTGTTCAACATGTCAAATGAATCTTAGACTCTGAAAGACAAAATCTATTCATGAAGGTTGTCTAGTTCATACACAGCTTTTACCTTTTCAATTTCTCTTCTGAAATAGATCCTCACTTGCATTGCCTGTGCTGATACCAATCTCATAGACTAAAATGAACCTTCCACTGTAAACTGGCTACTACAGGCAAGTCTACAATATCTGAATGCATACGGCTCTTGTGCAATGTTTTTCATAGCCGGTACAAGCAAAGCTGAACTAGGAATGAAATACTAGATCTAATATTGTTGAACAGTTGCAGTTAGTATCACAAAGATATCAAAAGATGTAGCTGCTTAATAGAATTGATACCTATAAAATATCACCAAAACCTATCATTCATGATAATTTATAAGACAGATAGTAGTTACATTATTATCACAAATAACTTCAAAACAAAATGATTTTTCATAGACATTTCAAATAATGTAAAATCATTTTAAGATTCTTCCTTCCATGGTATATGCTTCTTTTTGTCAAACACCAAGAGCAAGACACACCTAAAATCAATACTAATGTCGCTCTAAATGTTGACAGTAGGAGACTGATCCTATAAAAGTTGTTTAATTCAAGACTGGTTGTTTTATTCATTACATATGACATAAGATATAATAAGCTAATTCTTCCTTATACACCCATGCCCACTTTTCAGATGACTGTCTTTGGAGTAGGTTATCAACATTATTTCTTTTAAACATGAATAAAATCTCAAGGGCCAAGGGATTTTTGTCCTGTCGTCTCCTAGGAGATACCTTTGTTTTTATTCTTAAAAGCAGGGATGCACTTTATTGGCCATGGAGAATTTTTAGATAAATTCTTTTAAATAAGATTTTGAAATCTGAATTACTTATTTAATTGAAGGTCAAGTGTTGTTTTAGGGAAATTTTAAGGTCTGGGAAACTGTATTAGATAATCAGGTTGCTATGATAACAGTCGAAAAGGAAAAGGCACATACTCAAACGTCACACAATGGTGCTGTGTACTGCTAATAGGTCACATGAATGTACTCCAATGCCAATCATAAATATATTATCATACATATAAAAAACTAGCATATATATATACATATATCTGTGCTGAACCTATTGTGATTTGCATATATATATATATTTTTAACAAATAGTTAGATAGGTATGTTATATAATAAAATATTAATGTTATTTTGCAAGATACCTGCTCACTGTCTGCTGTTATGTCTCCACAACAAGTCATTGTAGTTAATTAAACTTTTAAAGATACTGAAATAAAACTAGAACACTAATTAATAATGCCACCATATAAAGTTCTAGAAGCTTCCTTTACATTTCCACATTGTGTTTAGATCTTGAAATGTTGAGGGACATAGAACAGGAATAGAAATTTAAAAGAAAATACTTGTCTATTATTTCTCAAAGTCAGCTGTCACCTACTTAAAGTAATACAACTCAATCCAAGTTTTAATAGTTCTAATATACTTACATGTTAAAGAACATAAGCACTTAGAGCTTTTATCTAGACTTTCTCATTATACGTAAGTTTTAGAAGTTAAGCGCCCTGAGGTTTCATAGCAGAGAACAATTCTCATTTGAGTAAATAGTCTCACCTTATTGCATGTGTTCTGACTAAGGAGAGTGGGGGATTTCTCCTGTTCATCCCTCAGTGAGAAGGAGGACAAATGACTGAAGGGTCCTGGGGTAAGACAGTCAGCATGAGACAAGGTCTGTGGATGCAGCAGGGATTTAGCAGGAGGGTAGAGTTTAGACTGATATAAAGGATGGAGAGAGACAGGCCTGTGAGGGATGGCCACATCCTAGGAAGAAAAGGCACAGGATAGGTTAGTGTATGAACATCAGGCACACCACGACTTACCTATGAGAGATGTGTTGGAACCTCTAATGAGTAAGAAGAATAGTCCTTATAAGGCCTCTCTCACAAGACACTTGGTTTCATAGTGAATATATTGTCTCTTAGAATAATCTTTCCCACCCCCTCCAGTCTTTCCTGCAAGCAAAACAGGGGCTTGCAACACATCTCCTGAAGATGCTGTTTGTTGTTGCTGAAAGTATTTAGAGGAGAAATGTATAGGGAAGAGCAGAACCTATCCTCAGGGGGCTGCCTGGGCCCAGCAAAGAGGAGTCAGCAGTGGAGGTTATTAACTCAGGAATGCAGAAGGTTTGGTCTAGAATTTGCCAGGGCAACAGGAGGGAATTAATTTATGAGCAGAGGCACAGAAGCTCTGGGTGTATTAGTTTATTCAGCTGAACCAAGCAGAAATATAGGATCAGTTAGAGGTGAGTCTAAAAGGAATGAAGACCATATCCAATTCTAGGCCGTGTTGTCTTGAAGAGAGCCTGGTAGTTCAGCAAACAGGAGGAGGCCTTATTAGCATGATTATTAGCATGGAAAAGATATGAATGCAAGAGCTTAAAGGAATAGGCAACTAAATAAGAACATGACTTATGCGGATAGAGCAAGGGATCAACAAAGATTAGAAAGAGCTGGCCTGTGTATATGAGATGTAGCTGTGAAAACAAAGGGCTAATATTTACAGATACACAGAAATGTTTTATATTTCTGAAATCTTACATGTCAGAAGATAAATTGATTATCCTACAATAAAACCCTCTAGGACATTTACTGCATGACAAGGAACCTACTTTCTCATTTTTCTGACCTCAGAAGCAAGCAAAGAAAGGCTATGGTAGATACTTAACACATCAATATTGAATTTGAAAGGAAGATGATATTTCTTGTAATTTCAATGATGTATTCTATTACTTCTATGCTTCATAAGCAATGGACTGTTTTGTTGGGTTTGGAACAAATTTAGTATAAAATAATACATATGGATCAAAATGGCATTTGACTAACAGATAAACCCAAATTGTAACACAATAAAGTTAATATTTTATGTTCATTTCCTTCATTTTAAGCAATGTATTTTTATGTCTCTGATAGGTCTTTAAAACAGTAAACAAAAAAATGCCAATTACAAGAGGAACATTGCTATCTATTAATTTCCATGGCTCTTCAGTTGATTTATTTAGAACATCTAGGAATACTACCTAAAATGTAGACTCACCCAACAGTAATGAATTCGGCTCCTTTTTTCCAGTCAGTACACATTTTCTTTCTTTCTTTTGTTTGGTTTCTTTGGTCAATACTTCTCAAAACTATTCATGCCAGTAAGCAACTTAAATTAAACATGGAGTTTCTCTATTAGTGTTCTTTCATTTAAATGAAAATGTATTCTAATTTTATCTAATTTCTCAGTCACGTAGTTATCACTTTATTGACGACCAATTGCATTGTCTAAGTGTCAAAAGCAATTAATGGAAAATTGAGTAGCAAGAGCAAACCTAGCCCTGTTGATAGTTGAGGAAGCTTGGAAAAGAGTGGCCTAATAGTCTGTTGTTTACAGACTTAGATTTCTTGGAAAGTAAAGTACCAGTTCTCTGAATATCAGGAGTCAAGTCGAGATCCATG
>CABHPH010143707.1:0-10488 GCA_902168325.1 Peromyscus nudipes | reverse complement strand
TATTCTAATTTTATCTAATTTCTCAGTCACGTAGTTATCACTTTATTAAATTAAATTAAACATGGAGTTTCTCTATGAGTGTTCTTTCGTTTAAATGAAAATGTATTCTAATTTTATCTAATTTCTCAGTCACGTAGTTATCACTTTATTAAATTAAATTAAACATGGAGTTTCTCTATGAGTGTTCTTTCGTTTAAATGAAAATGTATTCTAATTTTATCTAATTTCTCAGTCACGTAGTTATCACTTTATTAAATTAAATTAAACATGGAGTTTCTCTATGAGTGTTCTTTCGTTTAAATGAAAATGTATTCTAATTTTATCTAATTTCTCAGTCACGTAGTTATCACTTTATTGACGACCAATTGCGTTGTTTTAAGTGTCAAAAGCAATCAATGGAAAACTGAGTAGCAAGAGCAAACCTAGCCCTGTTGATAGTTGAGGAAGCTTGGAAAAGGGTGGCCTAATGGTCTGTTGTTTACAGACTTAGATTTCTTGGAAGGTAAAGTACCAGTTCTCTGAATATCAGGAGTCAAGTCGAGATCCATGAGAAGTTATACAGAAGCCGCCAGACTCGGAAATCAAATAGAGTCAAGCTTTGCGCAGTCTGAGAGAAAACAGTCGCCTGTGTGTTTTCTACATCTGCTTTACTGTGGCCAATCTCTAGCCTAAGGAGTGGGTCAATCTGCACACTTCCATGAGATCAGGTGTTCTCAGCTTGTCTAGACAGCTGAGCAAAAAGAAAAAGTGTAATTTGATCACTATGGACCCACTCGGGGGGGGGGGGGGGGTGAGGGTTGGCCAAGCTGACTTAAGTACTTGGCAAAACGGGGGAAGGGAAAAAAAGATGACTGAGAGATGACAATAGTTAACACCTGAGACACTTCTTCAGGCTCTGAGATTTGTGGTACCAAAGCAAACCAGGAGTGGTTGACTTTAGTACCATATCACGTATATTATTCTTCACTTAATTGCCAAGACTTTGCTCCACTCTCTAAACAGTCCTTTGTTCTTTTTTTTTCTTTCACAAAGCCCTTGTTTAATTAGCATTTCATTAGTGTTCGTGGGCTTTTGTTTCTTCTCCCTAGATAATAGCTCCTCTAAATTTTTGCTTAATTTCCCATTTAGTGGCTTGTCAATTTTGTGTTTTGCATTGCAGTTTTTCTCCACTTATGGATGTCTAAAGTCTGCTTATGTCATGTGAGTCTGGCACAGAGCCTCTTAGGGATACTGAGTTCACACACTGACTGACATTTGAATTCACTGTCCAGAATATGGAATTCTCAAGAATGTGAAAAACACAATTTTATGTTTTATGGTTAGATTGCTCACTGGAAACTTTGTAAATCACCAAGCTAAAGGTCAAAAGAACAATTACCAGCAGATAAAACAGGCTGGGCTACAGTACTCTGAGATGCAGTATTAGAAAAGAGAGAAGGATATCAACATGAGCTATAAGGCTTAAGACTGTGCCATTTCCTGGAAAGCCCAAATGTCCTGTGTTGGGCCAGCTGTCTCTTCAGTCTGAAACCCAATTTTCCTCTAAGCTGAAGGAAGGGAGAATGCCAGCCACTGAGAAACAAGGGCTTAGGAGTAGATATTGAAATAACCGGTAGTTTCCTTATTTTAGCAGCTCTTCTTTTATCTCCTCTGGGAGGTTATCATCAGGCACATCTAAATCTTTAGCCTGTTGAGAGCTCTAAGGCAGTGATAGAATCAAGGCTTAGATATCTAAATAGCCAGCTCAGGATTTAGTTTCTACCTATGTTATATCTGTTTTGCCACATCAAGATGCTGTTACACCACTAACATTATACTGTCCTGTGTCCTCTTCTTTTCCCTGCATTTGTGAGCTCTATCATAAAAATACATCCACAGAGACAATTTTTAAAACAATATTGATAGCGTGTAAATTTAGAAGTGTTGTTCAATCCTCCATCCTCTTCTGAATCACCCAAGAGGTTTTGTTTGATAAAAGTCAGCCTTAGAAGTCTACAGAGGGAAGGTCTATTACCTCCTTGCATGTCTAGAATGAATCCTACGTGTTGGGTTGCAGTTTACTTTAATGCACTACTGAATTCTACAAAAGCAAAAGTGAGATGTTTACATGACTGCTCATGACTGAATGTGGACTGTTTCCTTTCTGTGCACTCCCTGTTGGGTGATGATGACAAGGCTACATGACATATTTTATTGGATATTCTTAGATGAAGATAGCCCACAGCTGCCTACAGCATCCCTGCTGATTCATCTGTGCTCTTGAGAGCACCTTACACAACTTTTATTGTTTCTCTTTTGGTAACTGGTTCGGTGGACTAGTCTAGGAAATAATATCTTTGAAATTTTACATACCTGTTATCAATTGTATGTCTCCCGTGGATTTCCCTCTGTATAAGGTGAAGGTTTGTATAAGTACAAAGTAGAATATTGTACTTCTAGTGACTTCTGTGTTAGCTAGTTCCATGTCTACCTTTTAGTTTGTATTTATATTTTCTGCCATTTTACTAATCTTCTAGCAAAAAGCTTGCTGTTTCAGATAGCTTTCAAAGAGTGCATTTCATGTTTGTTATTTCTGCAGTTTTCCCCTTTCTAGCTATCTAGTCTCCATCTTAACTCCATTCTCTTGCTTTTTATATGTAGCAGATAATGATTTTCTTCCTAAATAATGTTTTAAATTTTTCTGTGGTTTTTTTGTTTTGGTGTTGTTTTTCTTAGATTTTCCAAGGTAAATACTCAATTATCTTTTGTTCTCTTTCTTTTCTTTATTAAGAATATTGAATATTGAAAATTATAAAAATTTTCCCAAAGACAATTTTAACAACCTCTAATCTAATAAATAAAATTTTAAGTACTAAGATTTCAGTATGTTTTCTTAGATAGACATTAAACTGTTTTATTGCATTCTATTTTATTATTTAAAACATGCCTTGGTATTATTGTAAAATAACACAATTGTTCTTTAAAACATCAAAACATAGAACAATCTACAAAGACAATATTAAAAATTTCTCTCGATCCTATATACCCAGATACAGTCTTCTAACATCACTTTTAGGATGCCAGAGAATGTATTTCCTAGTTCAAAATAAATCACAAAGCCTTAATAATCAAAATATTGTGATAACAGTGTAAAAGGAGATGCACAGGCCAATGAAATGGAGAGGCCAAAGTTAAATTCATCATGACCTTTGATAAAGATGTCAGAGCATTATGGGTGGAAATGAATAGCCACATATAGGAGAATGAAGTTGAACCCTTATATCATCTACAAAAATTAACTCAAATAAATGTTCTGAAAAAAATAATGAAAAGTATTTTGACATTGGCTTATGCAAAGATTTTTTTTTTTTGGATCTATACCCATCAACGGATAAATGGATGAAGAAAATGTGATATGTACACAGTATGGAGCACTATCCATCTTTTAAGAACAGAATCCTGTCATCTGTGACACAGAAATTTTTGTTGTTGTTGCTGTTGCTGTTGTTGTTGTTCAGTGAAAAAGCCAGGTACTGTCAGGTACCGAGTGAGCTCACTAACATCATGTGCAATCTGGAAGAGTTGACTTCATGGAAACAGAGAGTAGAACGGTAGTTAACAAGGGGTAGGGAAAAGGTAGGGGAAGCAATGAGAAATGTGGATTGATGGGCATGGAGCTACAGCTGGAGAGGGACAGGAAATTCCGGTGTGCTGCTGCAATGTAGGATGACTGGAGTCAGCAGTTAGATACATGGAAGACGCTGGCCAGAAGGTATATAGCCTCACTTAAGCAAATTAAATGGATTCTGGAGGTCTAGTGTACGCAACATGTCTATAACTGGGAATCTGGCACCGTATTTAAAAGTGCCAAGAGGACGAAACCATGCTATTCCCAAAACAGCAATAACCACAAGTGCTAAGGGCTCGATGGGGGGTAATGGATGTGCTACTTTGATTGAGACTATTTTAAAATCTATAAAAATATCAAAGCATCAAATTGTACGCCTTAAGTGTACATGATTTTTACTTGTTATCTAGAAATCGATAAAAGTGGGTATAAAAAAGAAAAATAGAAATTTTGAGTTTCCTCCCTAGTTAAAAAATTCATTGCAAAGCAAATATTTCATATACGGATGTCAGAGAACTCTTGTGGATTCTCAGTTTGTTAATTTGTAAACTCTTGTGATCTGACAAACTTGTGTGTGTCTCATTTCTTTTCTTTTTTCAGAGCTGAGGACCAAACCCAGGGCCTTGCGCTTGCTAGGCAAGCGCTCTACCACTGAGCTAAATCCCCAACCCCCGTGTGTCTCATTTCTACTTTGGCAGTTAGTAGAAGGTTCTGTTTGTCCTATCAGATAAGGTTTATAATATTAAAGGAATAGTGTTTTGTCTTGCTTAGCTTTCGTTGTGAGATCACAGAATTCAAAGTCTATTTATTAGATGTAATTCAGAGATTCAGTGTTTGTGTTTACTATTTGCTATGTCATAAACTAGCAAATAATTTAAAATGCTTCATAATATTTTATGTAATCAAAATTTTGTATATGGATATTAAATTTAGCATTTAGATACTCTGATTATATTTTCCTTTTGAGTTTTATCCTTTATATTAGGAGAAAATATTGGCTTACTTAAGGAAATATTGTTCATTCTGAAGGTGTGTGTGTAGGTGCAAATAGAGGCCAGAAGTGGACTTTAAGATGTCTTCCTCAATTGGATCTTCATCTTGTCTTTTGTTGTTTTTGTTGTTGTTATTATTACTATTATTATTATTATTATTATTATTATTATTATTATTATTATTATTATTTTGAGATAGGGTTTATTGCTGAGCCTGGAACACATCCTATTGGCTAGATTGTCTGAGCAGCAAGTCCCTAAGAGCCACCTGTCTCCCCTCTGCCCCTTTGCCCCAGTTCTGGGGTTATAGGCCCGTGCTGCCACAGCTACCTTACAGCTGAGAATCTGAACTCAAGACCTCATGCTTGGGCAGGAAGTACCTTACCCATTGCACCATCTCCTCGGTCTGATTCTTCTATGTCATCATTGCTTATCAATGGTTCTTAATATAACTGCACCTTCCTACCACAATCTTCTTTCCATATTTTTCCATAAACAGTGAGTGCTTTTATTAATAAGGTTGTTCACTTTAGCCAGTGTTTTTTGCTAGCTTTCCCTTATGGATCAAGAATGTCACTTTTTGTATATTCAGACTTAGAGCATAAATGTGATAAGATGCAAATGTTTTAAAATGTATATTCTGATCTAGACACATAATAAAAGTTAATATAATTGAATTCCTCGTTACTCATTTTCCCACAAATCTCTAAGGTTGATTCCTATGTGTTTTCTAAGTGTTTTTTATATTACAAAAGATTTCCATTAATCATTTCACATTTCTATATTATATTTATTACAGAAAAAAATATACCTATTCCTTATTAAATTAGGTTGTTAAATTTATGTTTTTCCTGTAAAGAGAATTTTATTATTTACCTCAACAATTCCTTTAAACGTTATACATCTTGAGTATGTTGTCTTCAAACAATACTGACAATTTCATAAGCTCGTTGTGCCCTGAGCTTCCTACTCTGTAAGTATCTTATTGTGATGCTGAATTATTATTTACAAAGCAAGACAAAATTATATACTTAAGGCTAGGTGCACTCAGAGAGGATGTAGATAAATGTCTCTATTTCAAATGACTTGTATAATTAAAAACTGGCCTACTTGTCAAATTCAATATTTTAAATTTCTATTTATGGTTGATAAGCTTGTATTGCACATAGTATTTCTGTTGTTTATGTTTATATCAGTAGTAGTTTATTTCATCTAGATTATTAGGAGTTGAGTTTTACCTTAAAGAAAGGAATCTATTTTATCAGGATTATTTTAGTTTAAAGGTTAAAATGGCAAACATAGGAGTAACTCATATGAAATATAATTAGATGCAACAGGACTAAGAAAAAATACTGTGCTCACCTGGACAGCCCTGACGTCCCATGAAGCTTCATTTTGAATACTCCTGAGTTTGAACCATTTAGAACTCGGTCTACAAGGGATAATGAGCAAAGCACAAACCTTCCTACTTTAGGTGGATGCTGCAGACACTTTGTAAAGGAGCAGTGCATGGATAATGTAGGCTCTGCAGTCCTGTGTATTCCATAAATTGACCTTGCCACAATCATGTGAAAGCAGCCTTGGTACACCTATGTATTCCATGACTTGACCTTGCCACAACTGTACGAAAGCAGCTTTGACAAAACACAGGCAAATGTGTGCAGCTGGCTTCTAATAAACATGTTTATAAAGACACTGGTGGACCAGATTTTGCCCCTAGGCCATGATTTCAAACTCCTTTTTCAGCTTATTATTAAGGCACATAAATAATCTCTCATATCTCACCCACATCCTGTCTCACCCTAGTGAATTATCTTGTGCTCAGAATATCACTGTGGAATTGGTTTTCTAAATGATCTGAAGGGATTGTCATTCCCCTCCACCTCAGTATTCAGCATGTGAATCTTCAAGCTCTAGTTTTTAAAGGACAAAATTCATACATGTTCTTATTAGTAAAATAGGCAGTGTAGTTATTTCTGGTAAAATGTATCAGACCACATCTTGCTCTCTTCATAACTGCCCTCTTCAACACAAAATTACTTTTTAAAAATTCCCAAAACTTTAAGCCTTGTTTAAGTTTGATTATTGAAAAGGGGGCAAATTATATTTTCATTGGTTTTGATACGGTACATTGCAAAACTTCAAGAAGACATGGGAGTATGAAGCAATAATATCCTGTTCATTAAAGAAAAATTAGCAGACAAGTATGTGGTAAGTAAATTGATTTGGCTCTGCCTAATTGACACAGACATCAGAAAATTAATGTCCCAGTCCTGTCTGGGGCACTGGCTACTCTAGAAAAAGGTTACCTTCTCCTCAACCATTAAGCTCTTAACTTCAAAAGCTACTTTCGTTGTAATAAAGGGGCATTTTAAGGCACTTTAGGCTCTTCTCATTAAAGACTGCAGATCTCAGACTCTTTTGTTCTGTTCCCAGCATTTTTAAAAGTTACTTCATTTCCTGTGGTTTGGAAGTGATAGTGGAAATCCACTGTCTCTGCACTGATGCTGTCCCCTCATACTGAGTGTTATCTACAGAGCACAGGACAACTGTGTGACCAGTGAGTGGAGTTCAGGAGCCCCAACTCCATGCTCTAGGCATCTACCCATTCTTTGTTGAAACAGCAAACTCTATCAGCAACTGTTTAAATTCAAAACCATAAGATTTATCTTCTCTTTTAATTTAAGGCAGCACCCAGTTAAATTCGAGAACAGTAATAGTACATTTTGGAAGAATAAATCCTTTATCCAGAATGAGTTTGCTACTCTACAGATACCATCACAAACCCCACAATACTATGAAAGAGATTTTGGCTGACTGCACGCTATGGATATCAGCCTAGTAAACTAGGCTTCCTAACCGTGAATGTGAGGCATAACTTCTGGTTCACAGACCTTAATTTTGAGGAAGTCACGTGCATTTTAAAAACAGACATATTTAAACCAACACATCTATTTTGAAAACTGATGTGAACCAAAAAAAATATGTGAACTTGTGAAGCAAGAAAAAACTTAGCATATGTTTAGCTATTTCAAATTATGTATGTATGTGTATATATATATATATATTATAAGTTTCAAGATAGACTTTGGGTCACAGTATTTAAAGTGTATTGTGTCTGACAGTTTTACATGGCAAATGGATCAGCATGAAGATGGTTGATGCAGGCACTCAGCAGCAGAAGGAGAAAGTAGATAGTTCCTCATCAAATTAGCAGGAGAGGGTTATACACAGAGTCTCTTGCTTTTCTACTTCTATGGTTTATTTCACATCTTACACTGTTCATATGGACATATTTAGATTGAAAAAAATGAGAAGGCAACCTGTTTAGAAAGCTTCTGTGATCCCTTAAAATGGAAAGGAGGTACACTCGGTGACTTCTCAGCAAGAAGTCAATCTCCTTCTTCCAAAATTACAATGATTTTTAAACAGACAATTTTTTTTAAATTTTACACCTCCAAAGGGTCTAGAACCCACTGATCACAGTCATTTCATTTACTTGTGGCAACAATTATGCACAACAACCAAGATATGGATGCAGCTTAACAGCCTGTCGATGAAGAATAAACAAAGACAACGTAAAATAGAGGCAATGAAATATTCAACCTTAACAAAGGAAATCTTGCCATTCTCAACATTGGTGAAACTAAAGAACATTATTTCAAGTGAAATAAATCAACCACAAAAGGATAAATATTGCATATCTTAGACATAAAATGCAAAAATGTCAAACTCACAGAAACAGAGCAGAACAATGGGGTCCAGTAGTGCCTGGGGGGAGGAGTTAGGAAGATTGTGGCCAACGTGCAGAAAATTAGGTACATGAACATGTGGTTCCCAATTGGTAATGCTGTTTAGGGGAGTTCAGGAAGTGTGGCTTTGCTGGAGGAAAATGTTATGCGGTGGGGCAGTTTTGAGAATTTTCTTAGCTTCACTACACTTCTGATTAACTCTGTCTTTGTGCTTCATGCTTGCTCTTGACATAATCTCTCATCTTCCTGTTCCCATGCCCAAAGCTTGCTGACATCCCTCCACACCATAATGAACTCTTATCCATTTGGAACCATAAATTCTTTCTTAATGTCATGCTGCTTTATCACAGCAACAGAAAAGTAAATAACACAAGTATGACAGGAAGAAGAGAGAGTGTAGAGGAAGACAGCAACACCGACTATCAGGAACCATAACATCACCCAAATGCATGGAACCACTTGCCAGGCAATAGTATTTTCAAGTTTGTTCTTCCTGCAACTCAAGGAAGCTAGAGATGAACTTCAACTTAATGCTCAGGTGGTAACAGTAAGGTACACCTGCATACAAAAGAATTAGCCATTTGTTTGTTTGCTTGTTTGTTTCAAAGTACATTTTGAGAGCCCATGGCAGAGGTAATATTTGGGATACAAAATATTTGGGTTTCAAATATCTAGGACACTGGACATAATGTTAGAAAAAAATGATAGATCAGAGTATCAATGTGCAGTTCCAGGCCACAAATCAAGTCTTACCAAACACAAATGAGTTGAAATAATCTCACATATTTTATAAGATCATAGTTCAATAAAGTTAAAAATCAGTGTCAAGAAAAATTACAGAAACTACATAAATACATTAAGAATGAACAAAACATTCTTGATCAGAGCAGAAATCAATGAAATAGAGTGAGAAATAATATATAGACAACTTTTGGTTACTGCAATGGTCAAGTGTCAATATTGAACCTTTAGAAGAATTAGTCTGCTCCCAGGGTTGAGTCCCCTGTTTATCCAATACCGATTGGTTGGCCCTAGAGACACGGACATGCAGGTAACACTGAGCACTCATCAGGTTGCACTTATATGTTTGTTCATTTATATGTATGTGTAAAAACAATGGCTAAAGAGGGTGGGGTAGACATGGGAGGGGTGGGAAAGAGAACAGGGAGGGGGTAAATAATATACTTATACTTTAAGTAAATAAAAATAATAAATTAAAATATAGAACGATTCAATCAAACAAATAGTTGATTCTTTGAAAAATTAACAGTATTGACAAGCTCCTAGCAAAAAAAATAATCAAAAACAAAGGTGAGATGACATAATTAATAAGATTAGAAATAAAATAAAACTTTTGTGGATTTCAATGTGATACAGAGAATCAATAGGGAGTACTTTAAACACTTTATTCTAAAAATCTGGAAAAGCTAGAAGAAATGGGTAAATGCTCAGACACATATGACCTGCCAATATTAAAACAAGAGGATCTAAACGACTTAAACAGACCCACAGCGATGAATAAGATTGAGACAAAAAACAAACTGTCCTGAGATCTTCGCTGCCACCTTCTACCAAGCATTTTAAGAAGAGTTGATGTCGATGCTCCACAAAGAGATTCGCAAAGTAAAAAGGGAAGGAAAAGTGCCTAACTCATCCTATGAATCAGCACTACCCTAATACTAAAATTGGAAAAGGACACAACAGGAAAAAAAAGATTACAGACCAATTCTCTGATGAACAGAGATGTAAAAATTCTTAATAAAATTCTCACAAACCAAATTCAAGAGCACATAAAGAAGATTTTTACACCATGACCAAGGTAACTTCATTCCAGGTGTGCAAGGTTAGTTCAACACATACGAATTAATAAGGGAAATACAGAACATAGATTTAAGAAGAAAAACCACAGGACCATCTCATTAAATGCAAAAATGTCCTTTGACAGGAGTCATTATCTCTTCATGATTTTTTGAAAAGCTGGGAATAGAAGGAACATACTTCAAAATAATAGAAGCTACATACAGCAAACCTATAGATACCTTTATACTAAATTGTGAAAACCTAAGAGCATTTTACCTAACATATAGAACTACACAAGGTTGTGACTATTTCTTCTCTTGTTTAATATAATCTTAAA
>CABHPH010143706.1:0-13372 GCA_902168325.1 Peromyscus nudipes | reverse complement strand
CGTGTCCTCTTAAGCCAGCAAGCAGTGACACGCACATTCTGGTCACAGGCACCCAGAAAGACAGAGCAGCTTAGGAAATGGAGTGTCTAAGTAAGCACCTCCTCACAGTGGTGGCTGAGCTTGTCCACGCTGCTGTCACCAAACGCCTGAGAGTTGGAGACAGAGGAAGGAGACGGTCTGGTGACTGGCAAGTCTGGGGTCCAAAGCTGTCATATCTCTACTGCTGCAGTTTGGATCCTGGATATTGCCCAGAGGCACCTGTATTAGAGGCGTGGCCTCCAGGCCACAGCACTGCTGAGGGGGTGGAGCCTTTGACAGTTGCGACCTAGTGGACTGAGCTCACACCGCTGGGGCACACCCTTGATGGGGACATTAAGACCCCCAGTCCTTTTCAGTTTGTCACCTACTGTGAAGCGCTGTCACCTACTGTGAAGCGCTGTCACCTACTGTGAAGCTCTGTCTCCCCTAGGACAAATGGGCCAGGAAGGGAAACCTCTGAGACTACCAGCTGAAGCAAACCGTCTACCTTAAAGATTGCTTCTCTTGGTTCTCTGTCACAGTGACTGAAATGACACAATCCACCGTGAGGATGCAAGTCTGAACCCCCAGATAGTGCCTCCCTCCATCTCTCTGCAGCCACACTGGTTATGCATTGTTGGGCTTCATAGATAAACTCTTTGGATCGTCACCTGATTTGGTGACTGGTATGTGTCCATGTGTCATTAGCAGCTTCCAGCTAATTCTTGCATGGTGGATATGGCATATAAGCTCTTCTGGACCTTTTAATATTGTAAGGGCACTAACCTCATGAATGAGGTCTGTCTTTATGAACTCATCATACTGGGAAGGCTCCTAGACTCACTGGGAATTAAGTTGCAGTCTATGAATTTGGGGCACATGTACAGATCAATATTGATAGCAAGACTGAAACCACAGCAAGTAGAAATAGACAGCAGGTGCAACTCCCTAACACTGATGGAGTCTTGCTGAACAGATATTGCAGGGACCCCTCACCCTGGCAGTGAAGGACTCACCTTGATTAAACTCTTGTTTAGTTCTCCTGTGTGTGTGTGTGTGTGTGTGTGTGTGTGTGTGTGTGTGTGTGTGTGTGTTTGAGTGTGTGTGTGTTTAAGTGTGTGTGTGTGTGAGTGTGAGAGTCTGTGTGGTGGGGAGGTAGATTCCTCTCTTGTCCTTCATCCTGATGGCCCCAGGAGTGCTTCCTCAGAAATGTCACATTTGACACCGGCCTTGGAAGTTGTTGTCTTTTAGGTTGATATTGTGCCGTGTGACTCCTTGAGGCTTACATAGTGCAGAGATTTCCAGGTTAGCTTGCACTTGTCACAGTTTTGTGGGGTCTTTCTTTCTGTCTTCCTTCCTTCCTTCCTTCCTTCCTTCCTTCCTTCCTTCCTTTCTTTCTTTCTTTCTTTCTTTCTTTCTTTCTTTCTTTCTTTCTTTCTTTCTTTTCTCAAGACAAGGTTTCTCTGTGTAACCACTCTGGCTGTCCTGGATCTCACTCTGTAGAACAGGCTGGCCTCAAACTCACAGAGATCCTCCTGCCTCTGCCTCCCAAGTGCTGGGATTAAAGGCATGTGCCACCACCACTTGGCTTGTCACAGTTTGATTCCATCAAAATCACAGTGAACTTCTGCCCCGCGTGTTCCCAGCAATCCTGGATGCCCAGAACCGCGATCCCTTCTTAGACACAGGCCCTCAGGCAGCTTCACGTCTTTCCTTCTTGTCAGGCCCCTGCTGCCCTTGCTCAGCTTGTAGAGGTTGAATTGAGGCCACTTGAAGCAACAGATTTGAATGAAGGACAAATCATAAGCCCTTGACACATGTCTGGGTTCCTTTGGATTAGTAAGGTCTCTGAGAAGTATTTTAAACAGCAGCTTGCTTCCCCTTCAGTTCTTTAGGGCTCTTGAAGCAGATGGCTTTCCTAACATCCGACTCTCAGCCTCCACTCTTTCCTGGTGTCTTTTCTCACAGACCCGGCCATTCTCAGCCTTCTTATGCTGTCTCTCCAGCTTCTACAGGGAGTAACTCATACGCATGAGCACTTAGTTTTACCCATCTTCTTTTTTAGAGCTCCCGGTATGTTGTCTGCTTTCAAGGTTGTCGCATGTAAAACTTGGGCCAATGCTCTGCTGTGACCTCACGGGCATCACAGGCATCATACCTGTCACACACACATTCTCTCCCTTGCTGCCTCCTGAGCCATTGTCTCTGGCTGCAGGTTTTATTGTGCCCATGCCCAGCTCTGGTAACAGTTTCTACACTGAGGTAATAGTAGCCACCGTTTCCAAGAGACTCAAGAAATAAAGGATGGAAGTCTAGGTATAGAGTTTCCCTTTAAAGAATTGAGTGTGAGTGACTCACTCACATCACCTCCCTCCCATCCCACTGGCCAGGGCTTAGTCCCATGACACATGCAGCTGGAGATCCAGATCTTACCCTTAATTCTATCACCATGGAAGAGGTAGAGTTGGGTAGACAGAGTACAACTCCCACATGCATATACTAGAAAGTTAGTGGAAGAAAATGCCTGTTCTGTTACTCACGGCCTTCTGTTGGGGGCTGCAGACTCCATTTCTGTTCAAATGTGGCACTTGGGCGCAATCTCACAAGTGCTGTGGAGTCATACGTTAGAATCACTTAGGTGTGGGCAGACATTTTGTTAGAGGGCCAGACAGTAAATATGTTAGACTTACAGTCTCTACAGGGCCATGTGGTCTCTGTAACAACTACTGAACTTCATTGTTAGATCATCGAACATGTCCATAGATGAGTGGTTGAGCAATAACTGGGTTTCATTCCTATGTTATTTGGCCCACAGTTTGCCAACCCCTGATACGACTCACTGGGAAATCCATGTAGCTGTCTTTCAGGTGTCTGTGCCCTTGAGTGGTTCACTCCCGGAAACACATCCTACAGGAACAATTTAAGCACAGGATATTCTTGTATACTTGGTAAATAATCTCTGAGAAATTGTATATGGGAACAACCTGGTAGCTGGTTATTTATCTGTAGACACTTTGTTGATAGTTGGATAATGGTAAGTAGGTTTTGGCAGATTAAGTGAGATACTGTGCATCTATTCAAATGTCGTGATGTATGGATTATACAGAACCACGGTTAGGTGTGAAGCTCAATAGAAAAGAAAAACAAAGTTAAGTGGATCCCATGACAGCATGGTCATAAACACAGCTGCACATAGGCTGAGCTATGCTATGGGCAGTATTCATCTGTTTTGAAGATACCTTTAACATTGTATTTCAACAACACATATTTGCATAAGTGCAAATCCCCCATTGGGAAAGTCAGTGGCTTTGAAGAATTATCATGGCCACCTTAAGGAAATCGTGCACCCTGTTAAGCATCACCCCTTTCTCTGGCTGCTAGGAAGCCCACTGCCCCTTGGCTGTCTGCTGGGGATAACCTGCATCCTGCTTTGCTGGGCCAGTCCCAGAGTATGACTCTTATCCCAGTCATCTGTTAGTAGTGCCTGCCTCCCTGTCTCAGAACTCTGGTTATTTGGATGAAATGTACAGTTTTCATACATTTTGTGATTTGCCTAGTTTGGGCCTGAATACAGATTTTTCTAGAAGCCACTTCAAGCTTTCTGTTTAGAAAAGTGGTGGATATAAACAAACGAACTAAAACTTTGGAAATGAGTACAATCCCACCCTTCACCTCCAGGGTATTATCTTTGGATAAAGCAGACCCCAGCCATCCAGCTAGTTCTGGCCTTGCCTTCCTCCCTTCCAGCATGCACCCGACGAGGGCTTTGTTCTTGGAGACAGGATTCCAGGGCCTGGGATGAGGTTCACCCAGAACACCATCTCTTACTGGCTGTGAGATGGACCTGGCTTCCTTTGGTCCCAGTCTCAGACTGGCAGTGTGGAGACTGGAGTTCTGTGAGGAATGAAGCATATGAATGAAATGTCAGGAAAAGGTACAGGGTCCCCAGCATTGGAGGTCTGCAGTGTGCTGGTGTTGTCATTGTGGCTTTGTGCATGGGCCTCCTTTCTTTCTCATGCTAATGTCACCGAGAGTGACGACGAGAATAAAACCCCGGTAACTAGTAACGATGTAACAATGTTAGCCGCCACACTGTGTGTAGTGTGGCACCGGGTTAGATAGTCTATTAGATACATGCAGCTCTGATACTGATGGACCCCATCTTACACATAAGTAAGGGGACTTGGGGGATCAAGAGGAAGTTCTCTGTAGGTCACACAGTCAGTTCATAGCAGTAATAGGTACCTTCCCTAGCAGATGTCCTCATTTATACCATTAAGAAGGGATACTTGGGGATGGAGCGATGGCTCAGTTTTGGTAAAATGCTCGCCATGCTAGTGTGAGGACCTGAGTTCAGATCTTCTGTGTCCACATGAAAACACAGGTGTAGCAGTGTGCACCGTTAGCCCAGGGATGGGAAGGCAGAGACAGGAGGAATGGCCAGCTTGTGCAGAATCAGTGAACTCCATTGGTTCAGTGAGAGACCATGCCTCAAAATTAAGACAGAGAATGATAGAAGACACATGACAATGATCTCTGGTCTCCACATACAGGTACACACACACACATACACACACATACAACACACATGTACACACACCTACATACATGTACACACATGCACACATGCATAGACCACATACACACAAGCACACACATATGCACATGTATACACGCATACACACACCCCCCCCCCCCCCCCCCACCCCCTCCCCCCCCCCCACAGAGGAAATCCTAGCAAGTGTAACAGAATGTTTAAGAGCATTGGGAATGATTTGTTTCAATGATTCATGATCATGGGGTGTGCAGCCAAGGACACCCCATGTGTGGTGGTCAAGGACAAATGCCGTGTGCATCTGGCTTGGTGGAGGGGAGCCAGTCCAGGACAAGGGAGCCCTTGGCTTCCTCACCTAGCCTGTGCACTTCTGAGCTCCTGTCCCTTCTCCTTGGCCAGTAGCTCTGTCCCTTGGCAGATGAAACTGTAAGGCAGGTGATGCCCAGCTGGCTTTTAGGATGACTGTATCCAGAAGCTCAGTTCTCCGAGGCTGTGGGTCACCCTGGTGCCACCGGGGCCATGTGCCTGTGCTGGCCACTTCCTTAAATTTCCCTTGGGGTCCCCTTGTCACACGTCTGTCACTGAGCTTTGCTGATTTGTAGGTGGAATTTTTGAGTGTAAAAGGGCCCTGCACTGTTTGTTTCCCAGGCAGAGTTTCAAAAGAAAAGAACATTTTACAGCCTGCATTAATGGGAAATTACTTTCCATTAGGATTCTGAATGATTTGCCCATAATGTTTATAAAGGAAAGGAAAAATGTCAAGCATTTCACTAACAATTTTAAGCAAAGCTCTGAAGACTCTGCCAGAAACGGATTCCAAGAACATTTTCTTCACCCTTTCTTCTTTCTCGAGGAGGAAAAAGGACAGAGAGCATTGAAAGGATGTAGGTCAGTTAGGCGGACTACATCGGGGGCCCGAGATGGAATCACAGATAGCATCGCTAGGTAGTTGAAGAGCGAAGGACGTGAGCCAGGGTGGAGGAGGGGACTCGAACTGTGGAATGAGGGAGTGCAGACCCTGCCAGGAGAAAGGCATGTCTGTCCAAGCCACCGTGTGCACATGGTCACGGTGTTTCATCAGCTCAAGTTGTCCCTTTGTCCCCAAGGAGAAAAGGAAGCTGAGGAAAGTCCCTGAGCTGAACGCTGTAGCATGAATCTTAACGAGTCTTATTAATAAAAAACAAACCTGGAGCCAGGTATTGGGGTGAACGCTGGAAGATCAGAGAAGCAGAGCAAGCCACAGCTTCCTCACCTTGACAGTTCCTCAGCTGATCCTGTTTCCTCAGACTGGATGCCTCTGAGTCCTTATCCAGAATGAATCTCGGCTGAACTATGCTGCTCAAAAGCTTAAAAGCTTAACCAGGCCAAAAGTTTAACCAGACTAGTTCCTGGTTTTCATGCCTTATATACCTTTCTGCTTTCTGCCATCACTTCCTGGGATTAAAGGCTCACTTCCTGGGATTAAAGGCGTGTGTCACCATGCTTGACTGTATCCTTGAACACACAGAGATCCAGGTAGATCTCTGCCTCTGGAATGCTAGAATTAAAGGCGTGTGCTACCACTGCCTAACCTCTATGTTTAATATTGTGGCTGTTCTGTTCTCTGACCCCAGATAAGTTTATTAGCATGCACAATATTTTGGGGAACACAATACTACCACAGAACTCTGTACCTGGGCAGTTCTCAGAAGATCATGGGTTAGAAAACACTTGAGACCTGTGTTCCAGAACCTTCCCCACCCCTGGGACCTTGTGTGAGGCTCTGGGTTGTCACTTACTCTACATTAAAATCGAGCAGGCTGTATTTGACCTTTTACTGTGTATATATTTTCGTAGTGTTATAGGCATTAGAGGAAGGCTTTAATACAAATTCCAGGGCAGACATTAGGAGAGAGGCATCTGGGAAAAGGACAGTACACACCCCAGACACAGGCTCAGGCTTCCCCGTCACAGCCTCATACACTTATGCTTTTGGGTTTCGGTGGCATCTATTCATGAAGCTTGCTTTTTCCTTCTCCACTGAGATTCCTGAAGGTTCTGTTGTGACAGCTAAGGGTTAACAGGCCCCGGCCTGAGATCCGCTTCAAGTATGTAGAGAAGGCTGGGGGTCGTTAACAGATGTGTGCCATGGGCAGTCAGAACAGGCAAAATAAATCTCTCAGATGACTTGTGTTAAGACATTTTACTTCTTGTTAGGTATAAAAGAGACTTTTATAAATTTCTTGACACTTTACAGGCTGCTCAGAAATAGCTTCGAGAGCCCCAGTCCTTCCTCTCGTGGGTGCCAATCTCCTGGGATTACATTGCAAAGTAAACATGTATTCAACAGGGGAAGGCAGGGCCTCCAAGTTAAAAAAGACATGCACTTTGCAGGAGAAGCATGCACATTTATTGACCTAAATTTCCGAAGAGGAAATTAAAATTTCACAGAGTCCTGAGGATGGAGTTCGTTCAGGGAGCAGGTTTGTCACCCATTTCCTCCACAGCCATTTCTGCAGCTCCTGGTCATGGTCCTGACTCATGTCATTGCAAGGGTGAGATCAGCAAGGACACAGGGGTCCCACAGTGTGGTTCAGATTCCGGCAGTGAGGGCCAACTCTGGGTAGATTTCTTGGAGTCTCCAGATGGATCTGGGCTTGTGTGGAATGAAGGCGCTGGGCTTCCTGTGCTCGGTGCCCTGAGCTCTGAAGGTTGTGTCTGTTACGTGGTCTCTGAGCACTTGGCATCCTTAGCATCTTAAACGTTGTCAGGTTGAGCATCTAATATTTCCGATCGTGAGAAGTCATTATTAGTAAGTAAATTGTAAACTATTACGTTTGTCGATCAGGAGTCAGGAGCTGCTGGTATGAGGAAGGATCTGAAGCCCTTTCCTATTTTCTAAGCTGAAGGAGGCACTGGAAGAGAAAGGCTTTCTCACTGTACAGAATAGTTTCCCAGAATTCATCTACATGCTCTGCCACAGAAGTTCCTGAGAGCCATAATACATAGCCTCTCACCCAGCTTTGGGGATTTCAATAGAACTTGGTGGAAATGGCTGTGTTATATTATCTCAAACGCAGAATATCTTATAGCTGTCTATGTATTTTATAACAACATGGCTAAGCTATAAGCTAACATTTCAAACATCATAATCCAAATATTAGTATAGATGTTAATTAAAAAAAACAGTGTAGAAGTCCATTGTCTCTGGGGATTATGAGCAGGGCGGCTGTATAGCACAGTTCCAGGGGACTCTGTGAATCCATACAAATGACACCCCTGAAGGGGTGATCTATGGCACTTCCCTTTCAGGGAGAATGAGAGCCCAGGATGGCCAGGCCAGTCTTGATGATTCTTAGAGGAATACCTGGAGTCCTATATTTGTGCAGAGTCTTTTGATTTTTCTAGTATTAGTGACTAAGCCATGCTGTACAGAGCAAGAAGTAGCTCTCCCCAGGGCCATCTGTCAGCTGGTCCCTATAGCAGTCCCCAGAAAGCCACCTCTGATGACAGCCATGTCTTTCCCATTCCCCATGTCTTGGCAAAAACAACTCATAAACATTAACCTGGTTTCTAGTTGAGGGGGTCACCAGTCAGGGGGTAACTAAATGGGTCAGCACTTCTATAGAATCTACACCAGTCATCCCAATAAACAGCGCTGGCCCTTTTCACAATAGGGACAAGCTTTTTTTTTTTTTTTTTTTTTTTTTTTTAATTAACCACAAGTGATGACCTGTGTGGATGGTGCAGGGTTGGTGTAAGGTTAAAACAAATCGCATGCTTATTTCTATGATGATAATGAATAAACTTGCATCCCCCTGATTAGCAATTTCAATAAATCACCTGTTGTAACAAATAATGGGCTGCTATTTCTAAAAAAAATTATAGACTTTACTTAGCAGTTTGCAATGTAGCCATCATAGATTAAGATTTAAATTTTAAGTTGTATAATCCCAGTGCTTGGGAGGTTCAGAGGATCAGCACAGGGAGTTTAAGGCTAGCTGTGGTGGGTACAGGCTGGAGGTGGAGGCAGGGCTTCAAGGAAATTGAGACTCTGATGATCTAGCCCAGAGCTGGGGCCTAGGAACTGCTAGTTTCTGTCTAGTCTGATGAATACAAATTGTAATTTTGACATGGTGGGAACAAAATTGTGTGTGTGTCAGAGTTATATACCAATGTTACATCCTAGTCTGCTATGGGAAAAGTATTAACCTCAAAAGAATTTAGAGCTAAACTTTGAGATTATAAGTTTTGGAGCGAGAAAGCCTGAACCAAATATGCACCTTCTAACTCAAATAGTTTGGTACAGGTTGGGCATGGTGCCTGGCCTAGAGCACACGCTTGAGTGCTGTGAATGAGCTTGAGTTAGAAACCAACTTTTGGGGCTGGGTTATGGAGCTCAGTTGGCAGAGCACATGTCTGGCTTGCATGAAGCCCTGGGCTGGATCCCCAGTACTGTGTTAACTGGGCCTAGTGATGTGTTGTTATAATCCCAGAATCTGGGAGGGAGAGTCCAGAGAATCGGACGTTTAAAGTCATCCTCAGCTACATAGGAAGCTTGAGGCCAGCTTGGCCTGGAGACAAGATGGGGAAGGGGGAAGACCAGTGAGGGGGAGACAGCGAGGTGGCAGGGAGAGAAGAAAAGGGGAGAGAAGAGGAAGAAAATGTTGAGTTGTAGTTTTGCCCCAACATGTTTAGGCGATAAACTACTGAGTCAAATTCTTCAGGCATAGTCAGATCTTAGGGTGACTGTCTTGTGGAAACAACTTCCAGGACACTTGGGTTTCATTCCCCATTGAAACGCTGGTCCTCTCTACTAGCCAGGCTCCTCCTCTGAGCCTTGGTAGCCCTAGGTGTCGCTTAAGAAGTAAGGCAACACTGTTGAGCATTTGGACCTGAGAAAAGAAAGAGAATGGGGAACAAGTATGTCCCCACCCCCTACCCTCAGCTGCAGCCAAGAAGGATGGAGGGGGTTCTGGGTTCAGAGGGAACTACAGTCCCATCTCTGTCACTTTGTACTTCTGGGTCCCGATTTTGTCCTCTGTGCAGCAGGGGTAGACTTATTCTAAGGATAAAGTTAAAGCCTGTAAATTAGAGGTGCTGGGCACGGTACTCGCTACAGTGTAAGAGCCCATAACACAGCCACTGTTGATGCTACATAATCGGTTATCTGATTTCCCAGCCTACCACAGACTGAAGGCAGCAGAGTAGAAGGGCCCGAGGGACTGCTTCGGGAAGGTCCGCTGGCAGCGGGAAAAAGTGGCAGGTCGCAACCCCGGCTACAAGGGAGGCAAGAAAAAAGCTATATTTTTTTAAACAAACAAAACAAAAACAAACAAACAAAACATGGGAACAAAATCTCAAAAGACACAACAGTGTGGGGCATTTACTAAAAGACAGAGAGTCCTCCTCAGGTCAGTAGCTTCCTGGAGACCCCATGCCTTGTGCTGACAGGGGGTGCTTCCATTTCCCCCTGGACTCCCAGAAAGTAGGTGTGTGTGAAGGAGATCAAGGGTGCCTTTCGTTCATGGTGTTTGGACAGAGTGCTTCCCGAGTCTTGAGATTCCCCGAGTCAAGGCCAACAAATGAGAGTTTTGGAAACCCCTTTGGTGGTCTGAAAGATAGTCAAGGTCAGGCCTGATGGAAGAGCTTCAAGTTTTCCTGCTTGGGAAGAGAGTATCTCCTGCTCACCACCCCTCCCTCAAAGTCAAGTGTGGAATCAGCGCTTGAGAACAGCTCCCCAGCCTAAGGAAGAGGGGTGGGGGAGGGGGCGAGGGAGAACAAACCAGGCACTCTGCTCCGATACAGTGCCCAGGACGCTGGTGTCTAGGGAGTGGGTGTGTTTCAGATGGCAGACTCCAGGCACAGGAGGAACGCCATCCCTCCAGGGTGTTAGGGTTCAGGCAGAGGAAGAGGTTCTCAGCTTTCCTGGGCCTGGGAGCTCCCTGGGGCATGTTGGACTGAGCATCCAAGCTCAGCTGAAGGGCAGGGATAGGCTCAGATAGAGAGGAGTTGAGGTCGGCTGAGGCGTGAAGAGGGGATAAAGCTTCGCACTGCTACCTAGAGATGTACAAGGTAGAGTGGTCCTCAAAGCAGCCTCTGCCCTGGGCGGGGGTCACAACTCAACACTGCCTTCTCTATCCTAACATGGGAGGGAAATGGTAGCAACTAGTCATTGAATGAAATCCCTTGTCTCTGAGGCTGAGGTGTGACTGTTGCCGCACACAAGATAAGTACTAACACTGGGGAGGTTTACAGCTGGGTAAGATGAGGCATTATGGGATTGGATGGCTACTACATAAAAAAAAAGTCAAAATTTGTGTATGCCAGTGACACTTTTGAGTAGGAACTTGGGCAAACTAGGATGAGGTTGAAGGATGTGCACTGGGAAGAATTTTCCTGAGGTTAAGATGGGACCCTCTGTTGTTAGAAAGTGGACCACATCATAGCCAAGAGGGAAACAAAGTTTGTTTTAGGAAGAATATGGTTTCTATCTCTATTGTGTGTGGCTGACAGAAAACTCTCTCTCTCTCTCTCTCTCTCTCTCTCTCTCTCTCTCTCTCTCTCTCTCTCCTTCCCCCCCTCTCTCCCTTAAGGTGTAGAGCGGAGCTTGAATAATAAATATTTAAGAGGAATGCTCTCTTCTCTCTGTCCACAAAGACAGACTGTGTTTCCTCCCTCTCCTTTCATGTTACATTAAGGCCAGGTCTCAGAAGTAAGAGAAAAATAAACATGGCCTCCTGAGGGTGGGTGGGAGGTGCTGTGGCCTTTCCCAGTGGACCCCGTGGGGTCCTGGGTGTCTGCTCCCTGATCTAGAGCACACGGATTTGTGCTAGCCCGTAACAAACTGTGTGCACCTTTTACCCATGGTTCTAGATACCAACAACTGCGTGCAAAAGCAGGAGTGGAGGGGGCTCAGGGCTCTGAGACCACAGAGACAGAGATGGGATGCTGGCTGGGAGAGCTGTTTTCCTGCCAGGAGTTTTGTGGGAAGGTGCTTACGTCTGGCAGTGGGAAACCAAGCACTTAGGCATCTTTCAGATGGGTATTTCAAACACTGAGGAAGCAGAGATTGTCTTGGCTGGCTGCAAGTTCCATCTTCCGTGACGTGGATTTTGTGTCCTGGAAGGCCCAGCCACTTTCTCTCAGGTGGGCAGAAATTTTATTTCTCTAGCTAGGCTTGCTATGAGTCTCCATTTAGACCAGCAGCGGAAACAGCTTGATCTTTTTTCCATTTCCACTGTTTGCCAAAAATGGAAAGAGAAAAAAAAAAGATTAATCTTTTTTCCATTTCTTTTAATGGAAAAAAATGTAATCTTGCCATTTCAAGGTAATTCATTCTCTTCCAATGAAAAGCATAGACGGCCCATTTATTACTCACTGGCTTCAGGAAATAACTGTAGTTGATTGAGAGATGGACCCCTTCTTGGAGATGGTAATTTTCCTTAGCTGTGTCCTTGTCCCTTTGTCTACCTCAAGCTGTTGTCCAAATGCACGGGGGAGTTGATGGAGATTGAGAGCTGCGTGTGTGGAGGCTTGCTTCCACAGGTAGCCTGGCTCCAGGGCTGGTCTGCTGCTGTCTCTTGCTCCAGTCCCACCTCTGAGACGCCAGGTCTGTGTGTGCTGAGTAGCTGTGCTGTTCTGCAGGTGGCCTGTGGACCCCCAGGCCTGCCTCACTCCTGCCAGCACTTGGGGGATCTGTCCACATTTTGTGGGGAGCAATGGCGGTTACCTCAAGCCCCTCTTTGGTTTCATTACACATTTTCCCTGGCTCAGAGCACTTTGGGAGCCTGCTTTGACCCAGAGTTCCAGTGAGAAGTGGGGCTGACGTCATCCTCTGGGTGTAATCAAGGAGATGTTTCCATGCTGTGGGCTACTGTCTTCTCTCTCCAGGTCCTTCTCCCTCTAGGAAATTCTTCTATCTTTTTTTCTAAGTAGCAAGAAACAGCCCCTCCATCTCCATGGACTGAATAAAATCTCTAGGCTCTAAGGTCTTCAAGCCCTGGTCCTTTTGAACCAGAGTCTGCCTGTTTCTTAAATCTTACAAAATGTGCCTGGTCTCCGGCACAGAAGCCTGAAAGCCTTGACTGTCACAGTGTTTCACAACTGAAACAGCAACGTTTTAGAACTTACAAGCTACACACGGAACACTTGGTTCATGTGCAGGCTCTGCGCTCCCTCTAGGGAGGACCCCTGGTAAGAAAAGTGACCCAGAATGAAAAATGTACCAGTAACTATTCCAGAATGTTGTGCTGTCACGAGGGTGGTTCAGGCTAGCCCAAGTTCTGATTGGTTTTCACTGACAAATATCTCTACATCCAGGGAGCATGCTTGGTATCAAGGCAGTGCAGAAAGGGCACAAAGGTCCCCAGGCTCGGGCAGGGAGCTCCTTTATGGAGTCTTTCTTCCCGGTGGTCTCATGTGATGCACTGTATCTAGTGTCTGTTAGCTGGTGCAGTGTGATGTGAGTACTGGCCACTGCCTCCCTGGGAATATCAAAGTGGGTAACAGGGCAGTGGCCCTTGCCTATAATGAATGAAGTGAGAAGTGAGTTGTGTGTCTGTTCCCTGATGAGTTCAGATGTGTGTGTGTCTGTGTGTGTGTGTGTGTGTTTGTGTGTGTGTGTGTGTGTGTGTATGAGCGTGTGCATGTATATACTTATAAGTTGGCTTGGACAACTCTCTCCTACTTAGAATGTGTTTTGCTGACTGCAGGTCGAGTAAGTGGAGGAGAAAAGTAGATAGGGAGCCTCACAGTGGGTGTGATAACCCACACAGTGTCTCAGCAGCATCACAGGTTGTGTAGAAGGTAACCTAGAGT
>CABHPH010143705.1:0-27117 GCA_902168325.1 Peromyscus nudipes | reverse complement strand
AGGAGGAGGAGGAGGAGGAGGAGGAGGAGGAGGAAAGAGTAAAGAAACCACAGCAGGAATTACACCAGGGTAAGAAAGAAGAGAACACAGACATAAGGGCTTTTGAGAGGGCTCAGTGAAAAGTAATCTTATGAACAAGTGCAGGTGACTTTGAAAGAAAAATAGCAAGAGTAAGATGAAGACAGCAAGAGCTGAACAGATGTAGTACAGGGAACCCACGATGCCACTCAGAGGAAGTAGTAAGATGGTAAGGTGGGAAGATACTTGATTCCTCAGAAAGGGAATCAGATTTGTGTAGCTTAGGTTTTCCTTCTACATCTCCTCCAATGGATGGATTTAATAACTTCATAAAGGTATATCATCCCATGATTGCTCCAGCTGACATAAAACCATGGCCTAGAAAGGGGGCTGGAAACTATGGCATGAGGCACTTCCTCACAACTGAAGTATCTTTTATGTCTTAAAGGGGAAAGAGAGAGGCAGCAATATGGATGGGGCGGAGGCAAGAGAGGCATGAAGACCAAACAGAAAGAGAGAAGAGCAGCAGCAGCCGCAGCCAGGACTGCGCCGAAGATGTTCACTGTCTGGTCTTTTAAAAGGACATCTACCAATCTTGGCTCTACATTTCATCTAACCACACACCATAACACCACCTAAAATTGATGCCTTCAAATAGATACATCTAGTTCCAGCCTCAGCTAGGCATTCCACCCTTGGATAACTCTGACCTTAAAGTGAACTCCAGGCCAGATTTGAACAGTTACCTCCAACTTTTTCCATTTAAAACTGAATCTGTAATAATCCTTTCTCAATCATGTTTGTTCTGTGTTTTCTCTATCTCAGTAAGTGGCTTCCTAACTTGTCCAGTTGCTTGAGATAAAAAATTCAAGTCATGTTTGACTCTCCTGTACTCTTTCTCCAACAGCAATCTCGTGGCTCTATCTTCAAGATATCCGTACAAACCCAGCACTTCTCAGCACCTCTGAGATGGTCTAGGCCACTACCCTTTCTTCTGGAGTACACAGGAGTTTCTTAGCTGGTGTGCCTTCCTAGCTCATGTCCACCCACTAAACACATCCCCATAACTACTGCACAAGCTAGACAAATCCTTTGAAGCCGAAAATAAGTCTGATGATTCAGTCTGATCTACATTAACTCAAAACAGGGTTTCTTGCATCCCTCAGGATAAAATTACTGTATCGTCCATGAACCATGGGGATCTACTCACAACATCATTCCACCTGTCTTTCCCATAGACCTTACTTCCCAGCCACGATGGTCTGTTCACTACTGTTCAACAGAACAAACCTGTCCTAGAGGCCTGGAACCTCTAATTCTCTGTCTAGAATACTTTCAGTCCAGATGGTTTATTCTTACTCCCTTAAAGTATTATATATAACACAGGCCTCATTTAAGTTTTCTCTGACCTCTGTGCCAAATAGCATAACATGGTCATACTTTAGTCTCCCTTCCGGTGTGTGGGCTCTCCTTATCATACTTACCACCAACCAATACCTGTGTGTGTATACACAAATATGTGTATGTACTCAAGTGTATATGAAAATAAATAATTGTATCTACATGATTTTGCTCTTCACTGTAGTATATATTCTATAATATCCGCTACATTATTCTCTCAGTTACCTAGAACATGACTGTACCACAGTGAATGTTCACCATTATATATCTGTTAAGTGGAATATATGGAAGTACATGGGTATATGCTAACGAAAGGTATCCAAAGAAAAGAGAGAGAAGGTGCATAATTTGTAAAGATAAAGAGAAATTAACCAAGAAAAAAATCTAAGATGAAGTCAACTGACTTTGGATTTATGGTAAAAATAAAACACTCTAAAATGTCCAAGCAAAAGAAAAAGTATTGGGCTAGAGAGATAGCTCAGAGGTTAAGAGCACTGGCTGCTCTTCCAGAGGTCCTGAGTTCAATTCCCAGCAACCACATGGTGGCTCACAACCATCTGTAATGAGATCTGGTGCCCTCTTCTGGCTTACAGACATACATGCAGACAGAACACTGTATACATAATAAATAAAATCAAAAAAAAAAAAAAAAAAAAAGAAGAAGAAAGAAAGAAAAGAAAAAGTGCTTATGAACAAGAGACAGACGGAGGAATCATTGAGGCAACAGGATGTGGGAAGCTGTCCTTGGTCATTTCCAGAGGTCCGGAGTAAAATAGAACACTTCTGAAAAAATATTCCAAAGATAATTGTGGTAGTTTGAATAGGATGGCCCCCATAGGCTCATAGAGTTTAATGTCTGGTCACCAGAGAGTGGCACTACTTGAGAGGGATTAGGAGGTGTGTCCTTGTTGGAGGAAGTGTGTCACTGGGGAGTGGGCTTTGAGGTTTTAGAACTTCAAACCAGGCCTAATGGCTCACTGTCTCTTCCTGCTGCCTGTGACTCCAGATGCATACTCTCAGCTACCTCTCCAGCACCATGTCTGCCTGTATGCCACAATACTTCCCACCATGATGACGATGAACTAAACCTCTGAACTGTAAGCCAGCCCCAATCTTTTCCTTTGTAAGAGTTGCTGTGGTCATGGTGTCTCTTCACAGCAATAGAAACCCTAAGGCAGTAACCTACCTTACCCAATGACACAAAGGCTACTTTCTCTTGCCAGTGAACTCACTACTGTACCTGGGTGGCATTGGAATCTGTTTTCTGGTATCCAGGGATCTTCTCCTTGCTCTATCTTGAAGATCACATCTGGCTTAGTCACACAATGCCCTGTTAAGACAAAATAACCCAGGCTGGGTGCTCAATAGCTTAGCTTTGTGAACTGAAAAAAATGAAGGAAAATAAAGGTACAGCTTCAGCTACGGTTCAGGAAGGCCCTCAACATCCTGCAGAGAGGTGAGAATACACCATTGTCACAGCAAAGAGAGATAGATCATCTCAGACCCTAAAGCCTTAAGACTCCTAAGCCTCAAATTGGACATTACAAACATTCCCTCCCAATCTTGGAAATGTGTGTGACTGGCAGCCACTGAGGAAAACCCTTACCTACTGAGACAAAGTTGCTATAGTTCTCCAGGATCACATCTCTGTAAAGCACTTTCTGAGCAGGGTCCAGCAAATACCACTCTTCCTTGGTGAAATCCACACACACATCCTTGAATGACACGTGCTCCTGTAACAAAAGACTCTTTTCCTGTATGAGGTCATCAGGACTGGGCAACACAGAGAAGATTTAGCAGACCGAGTTTCTTTAGAGTTTACTGAAAAATAATGAACAGGATTTACCCCCCCCCTTTATTGCTACACTATGTAGAAGAAAAGAAAATAGCTTATACAAACTGAGATTCTGCTAAAGGTCTAGGAGTGTTTTAGTTGCTATGAATATGCTGAGGCAAGCAAAAAACACAGTTCCTATTTTCAAAGTGCCTATGTGACCTGGTAAGAACACATAAATGTACATTTATTAAATGGACATCGCAAACCTGGGAGTAGATTTCACTTTTTATTAGAAAGTAAAACTTGAAATGTTTAAATAAATAATGGTATTGATAAACAAGGGACAAGCTCCCACTAAAAAAAGTCCATGGCGATTAAAGTGCTTGCCCTGCAGTCTAACCCCACAGGACAGGATCAATCCTCTCTGCCTGAGGACATCATTTTCTAGAGTCTCAGGGACACTTTTTTAAGCACAGTAGTTTTATTAAATATAGTAGACAGTTTCATGGTAATTGAACCAATAGTGAACAAGGAGTAAAATAAGCAATATAAGCAGACCCATGGTGACTCAGTTACTGAAACGATTAAATATAAACTTCAAAATAGATTGTGGCTATATGTTCAATAAAACAGGAAATTCAGGAAAAAATAATGAAAGGATGGGAGAACTCAACAGATACATGAAGGGTGTGATATGTGTGTGTTGTTGGAAAAGGTTAAGATAGCAGACCAAAGGCTATTGTCCTCTGAATAGTTTTCTACTCCTTTTCCTGGTTCTTTACCCACTCACACAAGTGATTAGATTAGTACACAAAACACTATTATTAGTAGCCCTATATTCTCTAAAGCTGCTACTCAGAGGTGATGATTACAAAGATGATGGTTAGCTCTGATTTCACAGTGTAATCACCCCTGAATGGTGACTGGACTGTAAACAATCCCCTGGGGATGTCTAGGAGCAGATCCCGCAGGCTGCAACTTCACTTGAATGATGATGTCTTCTGCTGTACCGTTTCACGAGGTCCCATTTATCAGCTTTTGGCTGACTATGCTATCAGGACACAGTTCAGAAAGCCTCACCTGTGCCTGTTAGTTGAAAAGTATTACCCTTTTCCTCTAATAGGTTCTGAGTATCAAGTCTTAGGTTGAGGTCCTGTAACCATTTTTATTTTGGACTTTTATTAGAAGTGAGAGGGAAGGATGCTGTTTCATTCTTTGACATGCAGCTATTCAATGAGACCACTACTTGTTGAAGAGGTTGTCTTCTCCAATATGTATTTTGGGCCTCTTTTTCAAAATTCACATGGATGCAACTTTATGAGGTTTATCTGGGTCCTCAATTCCATTCCATTAATCAATGTGTTTATTTTAAAGATGCCATTATATGACTTTTATTACTACAGCTCTATATTATAACTTAAAACTGGTGATTCCTCCGGCAGTGTATTTTATTGTTTGGGGGGATGTGGGTTGTCCTGGGTCTTTTGTTTTTGATATGAATTTTGAAAGTTTTTTTTTCAATTTCTGTGAAGAATTGTGTTGAGATTTTTCATGGGGACTGTATTGGATCTGTAGGTTGCTTTGAGTAGGGTGGCCAGTTCACAATATTAATTCTATCAATATACAAAAATGGGAGGTCTTCCCACCTTCCTGAACTGTGGTGATAAATTGTGTACCCCAATAAAGCTTATCTGGGGATCAGAGGGCAGAGCCAGCCACTAGATTAGACAAAGAGGCCAGACAGTGATGGCACACACCCTTAATCCTATCACTCAGGAGACAGAGATCTCTGTGAGTTCAAGACCACACTGGGAACAGAGCCAGGCATGGTGGCACACACCTTTAATCTCAGCATTTGAGATCTCATGCCTTTGCTTGGGAAGCACACACACCTTTAATCCCAGGAAGTAAGATGGCAGGGCAGAAAAGGGTATATCAGGTGTGAGGAAACAGGAACTCATCCTCTTGAGGCTGAGGATTTCGTAGAGGTAAGAGCATGGCTGGCTTATTGTTTCTCTGATCTTTCAGCTTTCACCCCAATATTTGGCTCCAGGTTTTTTGTTATAAAACCTTTTAAGATTCATGTTACACTGCATCTTCACTAATTTCTTTCTTCAATATCTTAAAGTTTTCATTGTACAGGTCTTTCAATTCCTTAGTTGGATTTATCTTTTTAAAAAGGTGGCGTGTAAGAAGGCCCCTGACTTTTTGTGTGTTACATTGTATCCTGATACTCTGCTGGGTTTATCAGCTTTAGGAGACTTCTAGCGGAGTCTTTACTTTCTCTTATGTATAGGATTGTATCATCTGCAAATATTGGTACTTTTGAGTTTGTCCTTTCCTATTTGTATTCCTCTTGTCTCCTCCTGGTGTCTTGCTGCTCTCGGTGAGCCTTCAAGTGCTATGTTGGACAGGAGTGGATAATCTTAACCCTAAGTAGACATGCTTCAAAGTTTTCTCCACTTGGTATGATGATGGCTCTGGACTTACTGCACTGTCTTTACGTTAGCATATGTCCCCTGTGTCCTTAGATTCTCCAAGACTTTTTATCATGAAAGGATGTTGGATTTTATCAAAGGCTTTTTCTGCACCTAATGAGATGACCACGTGGTTTCTGTCCTTGAAACTATTTATGTAGTAGATTATATTTATTGATTTACACATGTTGAACTATCCCTCTATCAGTGAGATGAAGCCGACTTGATCACGGTAGATGATCTTTTTAAAATGTTCTTGAATTTGATTTGTAAGTTCTTTATAGAAATCTCTTTTGTGTCTGCGTTCATCAGATTGGCCCTATAATTCTCTTTGGTGGGTCTTTGCCTGGTTTTGGTATCACAGCAATACTGGCTTCACAAAAAGAATTTGGGCAAAGCACGGTGGTGCACAACTTTAATCACAGATTTGGAAGTAGAGGCAGGTGGGTCTCTGTGAGTTTGAGGTCAGCCTGGTCTACATAGTGAATTTCAGGACAGCAAGGATAACATAGTGAGAACTTATCTTAAAATAATAATGATGATGATGATGAAGATGATGATGATGATGGAAGGGTTCCATCCTTTTTATTTTATGGAATAATTTGACATTAATTTTCTTCTTTGAAAATCTGTCAGAACTCTGCTCTGAAACTATCTGATCCTGTTTTCAGTTGGAGATTTTAAATTAATACTTCTAACTTATTGGTTCTTAGGGTCTATTATTATTTATCTCATTCTGGATTATACAGACTTTAGTGTATTATACACATTTAGAAATTCATCTGTTTCTTTAGTGGATTATACACATTTAGAAATTCATCTGTTTCTTTCAGATTTTCAAGTTTAGTGGAATATAAGTTTTTAAAGTATATTCTTAATGAATCTCTTAATTTCCTCAGTATTTGTTCTAATATCTCCCCTTTCATCTGTAATTTTATTAATGAGTCTTTTCTTGTGGAGGGGGAGTTTAATTTGTTTAATGGCTTGTCTGTGGGAGGCCAGCTCCCACCATTTAAAAGGGTTCCTATGAGGAGGAGAGATGGATAAGAAACTTTTAGATAGAAAGATAGAGAAGAGGAGACAGAAACACAGGATAGCTTCGGGAAGACCTGGATCAAAACCCAATGGCCCTTCTGCCTCTTCAAAAGGGCTTTTTATAACAATGCCAACGGGCGGGGCAAAAGACCTCCCCCTTGCTAGATCAAAGCATACCACACAGCCAAGTGTAGACCCTTCCAAACACCTGGTAACCATGCCAGTGGTCATCCCTTTATGCAGCCCTACTAGGTAAAGCAAGCTCAGATTCTCGGACCCTGAGTAAGTTCTCACTAGGAAACCTCTGTGGGTCTCTACCCTTGTCAATCATCAATTCTTTTTCAAAGAACCAACTCTTTATTTTCTGTTTGTTTGTACTTTTGTTTCTATTTTATTAATTTCAGCCCTGGTTACGATTACCTCTTTCCTCCTAGTGTTTTGGGATGTTGCCTATTCTTATTTTTTCCAAGGTTTGTAGGTGCATCATCAGGTTATTTAGATCTCTCCAATGTAATGATGTAGTCACAAAGAGCTAAAAACTTTCTTAGGATATCTCCACTGTGTTCCACAGATGTTAGTACATTGTTTTCATTTTCACTCAATTTTAAGATTTTTACATTTTCCTTGTTTCTTCCTTGACTCTATTACCATAAAATTTTGTGTTTAGTCTCTGTGAGTTTGTATATTTCCCTTACTTTCTGTCCTAGTTAGAAATCCTATTGCTATGATGAAACAACATGACCAAAAGCAAGCCGGCTTACACTTCCACACCATAGTCTATCACTGAAGGAAGTCATTAAAGTCAAACAGGACTGAAAACTGGAGGCAGGAGTTGATGCAGAGGCCATGGAGGGACGCTGCTTACTGGCTTGCTCCCCATGGGTTGCTCAGCCTGCTTTCTTATAGAACCCAGGACCACCAGCCCAGAACCTATCAATCACTAATTAGGAAAACTGCCCACAGCCAGATTTTGTGGAAGCATTTTCTCAATTGAGGTTCCCTCCTATCAGATGACTTTAGTTTGCATCAAGCTGACATAAAACTAGTCAGTACTTTCTATTGCTGTTGCTATCTAGCCCATTCCATTGTGGTCAAATAGAATACAGATGTCTTTTTCAATTTTATTATATTCGTTAAATCCTGCTTTGTGTTTGTTTGTTTGTTTATTATCAGCTTGATGCAGCATAAATTCTATTTATTTATTTACTTATTTATCTATTATCAGCTTTTAATTCTTATCCTAATAGTGAAATGTTTCATTGAGGCTTGCCCAGTAACTAAGTAAAACCAAAACTTATTATAAGCCACAGTCATCCTAGGGTCCCCCCTGCTATATAGCCTCCCAGGTTCTGTGGGTTGCAGTCTGATTGTTCTTTGCTTTATATCTAGTATCCACTTATGAGTGAGTACATACCATGTTTGTCCTTCTGGGTTTGGGTTACCTCACTCAGGATGATATTTTCTAGTTCCATCCATTTGCCTGCAAATTTCATGCTGTCATTGTTTTTCTCTGCTGAGTAGTACTCCATTGTGTATATGTACCACATTTTCTTAATCCATTCTTCAGTTGACGGGAATCTAGGTTGTTTCCAGGTTCTGGCTATTACAACTAGTGCTGCTATGAACATAGTTGAGCATGTATCTTTGTGGCATGATTGAGCATTCCTTGGGCATATGCCCAAGAGTAGTATGGCTGGGTCTTGAGGTAGATCGATTCCCAATTTTCTGAGAAAACACCATACTGATTTCCACAGTGGTTGTACAAGTTTGCATTCCCACCAACAGTGGAGGAATGTTCCCTTTGCTCCACATCCTCTCCAACATAGACTGTCGTTAGTGTTTTTGATCATAGCCATTCTGACAGGTGTAAGGTGGTATCTCAGAGTCGTTTTGATTTGCATTTCTCTGATGATTAAGGATGTTGAGCATTTCTTTAAATGTCTTTCAGCCATTTGTGATTCTTCTTTTGAGAATTCTCTGTTTAGCTCTTTAGCCCATTTTTTAATTGGATTGTTCAGTATTTTGATGTCTAGTTTCTTGAGTTCTTTATATACTGTGGAGATCAGTCCTCTGCCAGATGTGGGGTTGGTGAAGGTCTTTTCCCATTCTGTAGGCTGTCTTTTTCTCTTATTGACCATGTCTTTTGCCCTACAAAAGCTTCTCAGTTTCAAGAGGTCCCATTTATTAATTGTTGTGCTCAGTGACTGTGCTACTGGTGTTATATTTAGGAAGTGATCTCTTGTGCCAATGCATTCAAGAGTACTTCCTACTTTCTCTTCTATTAAGTTTAATGTAACTGAATTTATGTTGAGGTCTTTGATCCACTTGGACTTCAGTTTTGTGCATGGTGACAGATATGGATCTATTTGTAATCTTTTACATATTGACATCCAGTTATGCCAGCACCATTTGTTGAAGATCCTTTCTTTTTTCCATTGTATAGTTTTGGCTTCTTTGTCGAAAATCATATGTTCATAGGTGCGTGGACTAATGTCAGGTCTTCAATTCGATTCTATTGGTCTGTATGCTGGTTTTTATGCCAGTACCAAGCTGTTTTTATTATTATAGCTCTATAGTAGAGCTTGAGGTCAGGGATGGTGTGCCTCCAAAGGTTGCTCTATTATACAGGATTCTTTTAGCTATCCTGGGTCTTTTGTTTTTCCATATGAAGTTGAGTATTTTTCTTTCCAAGTCTGTGAAGAATTGTGTTGGGATTTTGATGGGGATTGCATTGAATCTGATATTGCTTTTGGTAAGACTGCCATTTTTACTATGTTAATCCTACCTATCCATGAGCATGGGAGATCCTTCCATTTTCTGATATCTTCTTCAATTTCTTTCTTTAGAGATTTAAAGTTCATATCAAAAAGGTCCTTCACTTGTTTAGTTAGTGTTATCCCAAGGTATTTTATATTATTTGTGGCTATTGTAAAGGGTGATGTTTCTCTGACTTCTTTCTCGTCCCTTTTATCATTTGTGTATAGGAGGGCTACTGATTTTTTTGAGTTGATCTTGTATCCTGCCACTTTACTGAAGGAGTTTATCTGATGTAGGAGTTCCCTGGTAGAATTTTTGGGGTCACTTATGTACACTATCATATCATCTGCAAACAGTGAAAGTTTGACTTCTTCCTTTCCAATTTGTATCCCTTTGATCTCCTTTTGTTGTCTTAATGCTCTAGCTAGAACTTCAAGTACTATATTGAATAAATATGGGGAGAGTGGACAGCCTTGTCTTGTTCCTGATTTTAGTGGAATCACTTTAAGTTTCTGCCCGTTTAATTTGATGGTGGCTGTTGGCTTGCTGTAAATTGCCTTTATTATGTTTAGGTATGTTCCTTGTATTCCTGATCTCTCTAAGACCTTTATTGTGAAGGGGTGTTGGATTTTGTCAAAGGCTTTTTCAGCATCTAATGAGATGATCATGTGTTTTTTTCTTTCAGTTTGTTTATATGGTGTATTACATTGACAGCTTTTTGTTATGTTGAACCATCTTTGCATCTCTGAGATGAAACCTACTTGGTCATGGTGGATAGTTTTTTTGATGTGTTCTTGGATTCGGTTTGCCAATATTTTGTTGAGTATTTTTGCATCAATGTTCATGAGGGAGATTGGTCTGTAATTCTCTTTTTTGTTGCATCTTTGTGTGGTTTTGGTATCAGGGTAATTGTAGCCTCATAAAAAGTTTGGTAATGTTCCTTCTGTTTCTATTGTGTGGAACGATTTGAAGAGTATTGGAATTAGTTCTTCTTTGAAAATCTGGTAGAATTCTGCACTGAAACCATCTGGTCCTGGGCTTATTTGGTTGGGAGACTCTTGATGACTGTTTCTATTTCTTTAGGGTTATTGGTCTATTTAAATAGTTTATCTGGTCTTGATTTAACTTTGGTATGTGGTATCTATCCAGAAAATTGTTCATTTCTTCTAGATTTTTCCAATTTTGTGGAGTACAGGTTTTTGAAGTATGACCTGATGATTCTCTGGATTTCCTCATTGTCGGTTGTTATGTCTTCCTTTTCAATTCTGATTTTGTTAATTTGGGTGCTCTCTCTTTGCCTTTTGGTTAATTTGGCTAGGGGTTTGTCTATCTTGTTGATTTTTTCAAAGGACCAACTCTTTGTTTCATTGATTCTTTGTATTGTTCTCTTGGTTTCTATTTCATTGATTTCAACCCTCAATTTGAATATTTCCTGGCATCTATTTCTCCTGGGTGAGTTTGTTTCTTTTTGTTCTAGAACTTTCAGTTGTGCTGTTAAGTCATTGGTATGGGATTGCTCCATCTTCTTTATGTGTTCATTTAGAGCTATGAATTTTCCTCTTAGAATTGCTTTCATAGTGTCCCATAAGTTTGGGTATGTTGTGCTTTCATTTTCTTTGAATTCTAGGAAATCTTTAATTTCTTTCTTTATTTCTTCCTTGACCCATTGGTGATTCATTTGGGCATTGTTCAGTTTCCATGAGATTGTAGGTTTTCTGTAAATTTTGTTGTTGTTTAAATCTAACTTTAAGCCATGGTAGTCTGATAAAATACAGGAGGTTATTCCAAATTTTTTGTATCTGTTGAGATTTGCTTTGTGACCAAGCATGTGGTCAATTTTTGAGAAGGTTCCATGGGGTGCTGAGAAGAAGGTGTGGTGGTATTATGTTCCCCAAAATATTTTACACCCTAATAAACTTATCCGGGGTCAGAGAACAGAACAGCCACTAGATACAGAGGCTAGAAAATGGTGGCACTCACGCCTTTAATCCTAGCATTCCAGAGGCAGAAATCCGTATGGATTTCTGTGAGTTCAAGGCCACATTGGAAACAGCCAGGCATGGTGACACACGCCTTTAATCCCAGAAAGTGAGCCTTTAATACCAGGAAGTGGGGGCAGAAAGCAGAAAGGTATATAAGGCATGAAAACCAGGAACTAGGCTGGTTAAGCATTCAGGCTTTTGAGAAGCAGTTCAGCTGAGATTCATTTGGATAAGGACTCAGAGGCTTCCAATCTGAGGAAACAGGATCAGCTAAGGAACTGGCAAGGTGAGGTAGCTGTGGCTTGTTCTGCTTCTCTGATCTTCCAGCATTCACCCCAATACCTGGCTTCAGGTTTGATTTCATTAATAAGATCATTTAAGATTCATGCTAAGCCAGGCAGTGGCAGCACATGCCTTTAATCCCAGCACTCGGGAGGCAGAACCAGGCAGATCTTTGTGAGTTCAAGGCCAGCCTGGTCTACGGAGCAAGATCCAGGAAAGGCACAAAGCTACACAGAGAAACCCTGTCTCGAAAAACCAAATAAATAACTAACTAAATAAGATTCATGCTACAAGAAGGTATATTCTTTTGTGTTAGGATGGAATGTTCTGTAGATATCTATTAAGTCCATTTGAGTTATAACATGTTAGGTCCTTTATTTCTTTGTTAAGTTTCAGTCTGATAGATTTGTCTTTTAGTAAGAGTGGTGTGTTGAAATCTCCCACTACTAATGTGTGGGGTTTGATGTGCAATTTAAGCTTTAGTAATTTTTTTTTACTTTTTATATATGTGGGTGCCTTTGTATTTGGGGCATAAATGTTCAGAATCGAGACTTCATCTTGGTGGATTTTTCCTGTGATAAATATGTAATGTCCATTCTGATCTCTTTCGATTGATTTTAGTTTGAAGTCTATTTTATTAGATATTAGGATAGCTACACCAGCTTGTTTCTTAGATCCATTTGATTGAAAAGCCTTTTCCCAGCCCTTTACTCTGAGGTAGTGTCTGTCTTTGAAGTTAAGGTGTGTTTCTTGTATGCAGCAGAAGGATGGATCCTGTTTTCTTATCCATTCTGTTAGTCTGTGTCTTTTTATAGGTGAGTTGAGATCATTGATATTGATGGATATTAATGACCAGTGATTGTTAATTCCTGTTTTTTTTGTGGTAGTGTTGAGTTTTCCTTCTTTGGTGTTTGTTGGTGTGGGATTATCTACTGCCTGAGTTTTCATGGGCGTGTTTAGCTTCTTTAGGTTAGATTTTTCCTTCTAGTGCTTTCTGTAGGGCTAGATTTGTGGACAGGTATTGTTTAAATCTGGTTTTATCATGGAATATTTTGTTTACTCCATCTATGGTGATTGAGAGTTTTGCTGGGTATAATAGTCTGGGTTGGCATCCATGGTCTCTTAGTGTCTGCATAACATTTGTCCAGGACCTTCTAGCTTTCAGAGTCTCTATTGAGAAGTCTGGTGTTATTCTAATGGGTTTGCCTTTATATGTTACTTGGTCTTTTTCCTTTGTGTCTCTTAATATTTTTTCTTTGTTCTGTATGTTTAGTGTTTTGATTATTATGTGGCGAGGGGACTTTTTTTGGGGATCCAGCCTATTTGGTGTTCTGTAAGCTTCTTGTATCTTCATAGCTATTTCTTTCTTTAGGTTAGGAAAGTTTCTTCTATGATTTTGTTGAATATATTTTCTGTGCCTTTGAGTTGGTATTCTTCTCCTTCTTCTATCCCTTTTATTCTTAGGTTTGATCTTTTCATGGTGTCCCAAATTTCTTGGACGTTTTGTGTTACGACTTTTTTGTCTTTAGTGTTTTCTTTGACTGACTAATCTATTTTCTCTATTGTGTCTTCAATGTCAGAGATTCTCTGTTCCATCTCTTGCATTCGGTTGGTTATGCTTGCTTCTGTAGTTCCTGTTCATTTAGTCAGGATTTCTATTTCCAGCATTCCCTCAGTTTGTGTTTTCTTTACTGTCTCAATTTTAATTTTCAAATCTTGAACTGTTTCCTTCATCTGTTTAAGTACTTTTTCTTGGCTTTCTTTGATTTCTACCAATTTTTGGTTTGTTTTTTCTTCCATTTCTTTAAGGGAATTTTTTATTTCCTCTTTAAGGGAGTTTTTCATTTCCTCTTTAAGGGTCTCTATCATCTTCTTTAAGTCATTTTTAGGATTGATTTCTTCAGCTTCTTCTGCCTTGGTATGTTCAGGTCTTGCAGGTGTAGAATCACTGGGTTCTGATGTTGTCATGTAGGTCTTTATGTTGTTGCCTGTATTTTTGCACTGGCGTCTACTCATCTCTTCCTCTGCTCGGTGCAGGTGGTGTCTGTGTCTGAAGGTGCCTCTCTTGTTCTAATTGATAGTCTTGGTTCACTAGCAGTTCTTGGTCAAATCGGTGCTGTTGGCCTCTGTTTCTTCAGAAAAGCTTAGTCCAATCAGTGTTAGTGGGTTCTGTCTCAGGAAGCAGTTGTTCCCAATTGGTGCAGGGTGTGCTTATGGTTTCAGTGGTTGTTAGGTTCGTAGGAGTCGTTTTGGGGTTTTTTGTTGTTGTTTTGGTGTTTGTTTTTTGGGTTTTTTTTTTTTTTTTTTTTTTGGTGGGGGAGCAGGGAAAGGTAGCTGTCTGGTCGCTGGGACTCCGATGAGTAGGGCCTATGTGCTAGAGACCTGATCTGCCGGTCCAGAGATGGGAGCTTACCTGTTCCCAATCGGTGTAGGGTGGGTTTATGATTCTGGTGATCTGGTTTGGTGGCTGTGCAGCGCCTTCTTTTGTGTTCTCAGGTCACGTTTTGCTCATTCGTCAACTCCTCAGCTGATCTTGTGTCCTCAGACTACAGACTGTAGGATTCTGAATCCTCTCCCGAACGGATCTCAGCCGAGCAGGTTGTTTAGTAGGGCAATCTCACCAACACCTCCAAGTTGTTGGGTTTCATAGGATCTGCAGCTGGGCCCTGGGTTGGCCTCAGGCAGAGTGTTTGGATCCGTTCTGGTCCCACGGAGATGGCTCCTTCCCCGGGTGCTGGGATTGAAGGCATTCCTGTTCGAAGCTCTTAATCTCCTTGTTTTCACTGACTCCTCAGCGGGTAAAAGCCCAGTTTCTGGTCTTTATTACGACCGCATCTCTGCTGCCGCTCTGCCTCTGCCGCCACTCTGCCAAGGGGGTTTGCCTCTTTGTCTTCAGTCAGAGGTGTTTTCCCAGCCTCCTCTTCGGTTCTCACCAACTCCTCAGCCTGAAAGAGCTCCAGCCCAAAGGGCTTCAGCCAAAAACAGCTTCCTCAGCCTAAAAGGCCCCTGCTTTGTGTTTTAATTTGTGGAGAGAATTACATGTGCTGCTGAAAAGTATATTTAGTGTTTTTGTAGAATGTTCTATAGAACCCTGAGAGACCCATTTGATATGTTATTTAACTCCAATGTCTGTTTAGTTTTTGTCCAGCTCACCCATCCATTGGTGAGAGTGAGTATTAAAGTCACTCATTATTACTGTATTGGGGTTCATCTGTGGTGTTAAATCTAATAGTATTTCTTTTATGAAATTGGGTCCAATGTGTTTGGTACATATATGTTAAGAATTATAAAGTCTTCTTAGTGAATTGTTCCTCTAATGAGTATAGAGCCTCACTAACTCTTCTAACTAGTTTTGGTTTTACTTTGTTGGCTATTAGAACACCTGTGCTGCCTGTTTCCTGGTTCTGGTTACTAGGAACAGCTTTGTCATCCTTTTACCCTAAGGTAGGGTCTATTGGTGGTGGTGAGGCATGTTTTCTTGAAGGTATCAAAAAGATGAATACTGTTTTCTAATCCTAACCGCAAGTCTGTGTCTCTTCATTGGAGAATTGAGACCATTAAGAGTTATTATTGAACAATGTGAATTAATGTCTGCCATATTGTTGGGGTATTTTTAGGCCTCATTTCTTCTTTTTAATTAACTGTTCTGAAACTGTTCCAGGTGAACTCTTTGGTGTGTTTACCCTTGTCTTCAGACTGAAGTATTCCTTCCTGTAGAGTATGCTCTGTGGAATTAGCTTAGCAGACATAAATTCTTTCAATCTGTTTTTATCATGGGAAATCATTTCTTCTTCACTTTGAATAGTTTTGCTGGGTATAATAGTATGGTGGACAGTTATGGCCTTTCAGAACTCCGAATACATCTTTCCAGACCCTTCTTACTTTTAATCTCTCTTCTGGATAATCAAGTGTTATTTTGATGGGTATGATTTCTAGGTGACTTAACTTTTATCTCTTGTAGCTTTTAATACCCTTTCTTTATTCTTTCATTCTAATATGTCATAGGGAGTTTCTTTTCTGGCCCTATTTGGGTGTTCTGTAGGTCTCTTATGTCTAGGTGAGCATCTTTTTCTCTAGTTTTGGGAATTTTTCTATAATTATATTGAAAACATTCCTATTTCCTGTCTATAGTGCTTTTATCTTTTTATGCTCATAATCTGAATGTTAGATCTTTTCATGGTGTCCCAATACTCTCCCACTTTCTGTTTAAATTTATTACTGTCTATGAGTGGATGATCCAGTTCCTTTACCTTGTTGTCAGCCCTTGAGTCTCTGTTTCCCATACGATTCATTCTGCTGGTGAGGCTTTCCACTTGTGTTTTTATCATTTCCAGCATTCAAGTTTGGGTTTTCTTTAGCAATCTTATTTTCATAACTGAGACTGACTTCCTTTTTTATCCGTCTTTTTGGTTTTGTACTCCTGGAGTGTACCCATGTCCTCTTTAAATTGTTTGGGCTTATAATTGTTGTTTGAACACACTTATCATTCTTTTTAATTGTCTGACAACTCTCCCAAGTCATTGTCCCAATGCTTCCCCTGTGCTTGTTAGTTTTTATGTCAACTTGACACAAGGTGGAGTCACTGGAGAAGAGAAAACTTGCTGAGAAAAATGCCTCCATACGATCAGGCCATAGACAAGCTAGTAGTCTATATCGTGGGTGGTGCCACCCCTTGGCTGGTGGTCCTGGGTGTTATAAGAAAGCAGGCTGAGCAAGTCATAAGGAGCAAGCCAGTAAGTGGCACCCCTCCATGGCCTTTGCTTCAATTCCCGCCTCTGGGTTCCTGCCTTGAGTACCTACCCTGACTTCCTTTGATGATGATGGACTGTGGTGTGGAAGTGTAAGAGAAATAAACCCTTTCTTCCTCAAGTTGTTTTTAGTCATGGCTTTTCATCACAGCTATAGAAACCCAAACTAAGACAGTACCAACTTAGGATTAGTTATTTGTCAAGGAAATATGTTGTCTTTGTATTTTATGTTGTTTTGGTTTCTGTGCTGGGAATTGTGCATCTGGAGTTTGATTGTTGGTTCAGTTTTGTTTTTTTTTTTTTTTTTTTCGTTTTTAGTCTTTAAACTTAAGTCACCTTCTTTCTCTCAGCAGTGATTATCTCCAGTGTTCAGGAGAGGAGTAAGTCCTAGCAGGATCGAGATGCCATTCTCCTTGTAGGACTGGCATTTAGGACTGGAAGTTAATCTCAAATATTCCTCCAAGGGCCAAGTATTGTCCTGTGTCAAATGGGGCCTCCTGCATGGATCTGCAGCTTCAGCTGGGAGTTGTGTGACTCTCCGTGTTTGTGGGCCTCACCCAGAGTCAAATCTGGTCCCTCCCAGGGTCTGAAGTTTCACCTCAAACCACTTGGAGGAGTGGAACTTCAGACAAGCTTGTGGGCAGAGTTAAATCCAGTTCCCCATCCTATGACCAAAGTTTCCTCTGAAGCCACTGAGAGATATGGAATCGATAAGCACCAATAGTCAGTTCAGGACTTGTCCCCACCCTGCATCCACAGCTTCTATTGGAGCTGCTGGAAGATGCAGAATTTCTTAATCCCTTGCAGTCTAACCCAGAGTCAGATCTGCTCACTACCCCAGGTCTGCACCTTCTCCTGAAGCCTCTGGAAGGTGTGGACCTCCCTGAACCCTGGTTCAGGACCAGTCCACACCCTGCATCTGCTGGGAGAAAACCTTTTCTTATACATGTGACAGAGAATTAGCATCTAGAATATACAAGGAACTAAAAAAACTAAACATCAAGAAAAGAAATTACCCAATTAAAAGATGTGTGTAGGACTAAACAGAGTTCACAAAAGAATACAAAAGGCTAGTAAACATTTTTTTTTTAAACACCAAAATCCTTCGTCACCAGGGAAAAGAGGATTCTACCTTACCCTGGTCAGAACCATCAAGAATGCAAATGCTAACAAATGCTGGCATGGGTTTAGAAAAAGGGGAACCCTTATACACTGTGAGCAGATTGTAAACTAAGGCAGCCACTTTGGATATAGTCTGGTGATTAAAAAAAAAAAAGCCTAAAAGTAGAACTCCACTGACCCCGATATACCACTTGTAAACATGCACCTGAAGGATTCTAAACCCTGCTGTATAGACATTTACACAGTCTGCTTCATTGTTCTATTCATAACAGGTAAGAAATGGAATCCGTTCAAATGGCAACCAGCTGAAGAACAGACAATGAAAACGTGGGACATACACACATTGGAAATTTATTCAGCTGTAAATAAAAATAAAATTATGACATTTGTAGAAAAATTGGTGAAACTGAAAAATATTACACCGTGTGAGGGAATCCAGTCACAATGTCAAAAGCCAAATGTTCTCTCTTATTTGCGGATCACAGCTTCAAATTCTTCCATGTGTATCTTTAACTTGGTATGTTTATAGAGACTTGGAAGTGAGAAAGGGGCCTTGGTGGAGGAAGAAGGGAAGAGGGATAGAAGAACACATGCTGTGTGAAAATGGAGGACAGGAATACTGGAGAGGAAAGATACAAACAGGAACAGGGCACTGCAGAGAAGGAGTGTTGGAGGAGAGTAACCAAAACCAAATATGGATGAAAAAGCCACACTGAAAACTACTACTTTATAAGCTAATTTATAACCTTTTGTCTTCTATTTTTATGCATTGTTAATATGGGGGTGTGTGGTGTTGAAAGAAAATGGACCCCCAAAGGGAGTGGCACTATTAAGAGGTGTGGCTTTGTTGGAGTGGCTGTGGCCTTGTTGGAGGAAGTGTGGCACTGTGGAGGCAGGCTTTGAGGTCTCATATATGCTCAAGCCACACTCAATGTCTCAGTTCACTTCCTGTTGCCTATGAGTCAAGATGTTCAGTACCTCTTATTCTACGAAAATCAATTCAAAATGGACCAAAGATCTTAATTTAAGACTGACATAAGATCTGCAGTGTAAGAGAAAACACTTCAAATTAGACACACTAGTCAGAATTTCTTAGAGGACTCTGATGGCTTAGGAAATAATACCAAGATCTGAAATATAGCATTTTACCAAATTACAAAGTTTAGCCACAGCAAATCAGGGGTGTGTGGGGGGGGAGAATAGAAAAGGGACAGCATACAGAATGAGGAAAAAATAAATTTTGCTAGCTATACATATGACAGAGGATTTATACACAGAATACATAAAGAACTCAAAATAACCCAACCAATAAATGAGCTAATGAAATGAATACACTACTTTCAAAAGCTGAAATACAAATGGCCAATGAACATGAAAAGTTTTCAAAATCTCTAGACATCAGGGACATAAAAATCAAACTGCTTTATGACTTAGAATGTTATGTGAGTTCATCTGATTGGTTATCACCAATAAAATAAAGAACAATAAATGGCAGGCAGAATGCCCTTACTCGCTGCTGGCAGCAATATAAATTGGACCAGTCTTGATAGGAATCAGGACAGAAGCTCCTCAAAAGACTAAATCAAGAGACTGGAGAAGTGGCCCAATGGATAAAATGCTTTCTGACAAGCACAAGGACTTGAGTTCAAATCCCAAGAAAACATGTAAAGGCCAGGCATGCTAGTATATGTTTGTAACCCCAGTACTCCTTCAGTGAGATGGGTGACAGAGACAGAATTTCTGAAAGCTCGAGGGCCAGCTAGATAAGAGACTCTATTTCAAACAAGGTAGAAGATGAGGGTTGGCACTCAAGGTTGTCCTCTGACCTCCACACTCCCACTGTAGTGCATGAGCACCTGCACACACACATCACACACACACACACACACACACACACACACACACACACACAGGATAATAAATTGCTTTTTTTTAAAGTACAACTAAAAATAGAGCTAATACTGACCCAGCTATGCTATTTCTGAGTATATACCCAGAGAGCTCTATGTTGGTTAGGTTTTTTTCAACTTAACATAGCCAGGGTAATCTAGATAAAGGAAACCTCAATTGAGAAAATGCCCCCATCAGACTGGCCTGTAGACAAACATGTTCTTAATTAGTGATTGATGAAGAAGGGCATAATCTACTGTGGGCTGTGCCACCCCTGGGCAAGTAGTCTTGGGGTGTAGAAGATGTTGCTTCGAGTTCCCACTTAGGCTTACTTCAATGATGGACTATGATTGGGACACACAAACAAACCCTCTCCTCCCCAAAATGCTTTATCACAACAGAGAGAAAACTAATACAGGCTTTAAGTCAAGAGACCACAGAAGTATTTCCACATTTATATTACTGTAGTACTACAGTATAAAGAGTGAAGTTATAGATCACAATCTATACTGGAGAAAATTACATATGCACAATGAAATTTTATACAACCTTAAAAGAGGATGAAATTATGCTGTGTGCTGAAAAAAGGATGCAACATCAGATCACCATAACAAACCAGACTCAGAAGACAAATACCACATTTTCTCTCACTAATGGATCTCAGATTTTCTCTAGATAATGTCTTTTGTGCCTTTGATAGTAACTTTTATTAGATGTACTCAGCTCAACACACACAGTCCGCTGGATAACGCCACATTTACACATGTGACGTGAGATGACATGAAAGCAGAAGGGAGATGGGGGGGGTGGGGAGTGTGGAAAGAGATTAGCAGATGAGGCCAGGGATAGAGAGGAAGAAATAGGGGTGAATATGTTCAATGTGCACCATCAACGTAAAAGAAATGACCTATATGAAATCCAACACAATACACAATAAATCTATAGCAGCAAGCATGTTAAACAATAAAAGAATATATTTGAAAGGGCTGAAAACCCTGACTAATATACCACTCTTGGGCATATGCCCAAATGACATTGCAGACTACCACAAGAACACTTGCACAACTATATTCACTGTGGCTCTATTCATAATAGCCAGAAACTGGAAACAACCTTGGTGTCCCTTAACTGAAGAATGGAAAAAGAAAATGCACATTTACACAAAAGAGTATTACTCAGCTGTTAAAAAACATCATGAAATTTGCATGCAAATGGATGGAACTAGAAAAACATCATCCTGAGTGAGGTAACTCAGAAAGATAAATATGGTTGGTATGTATCCACTCATTTGTGGATATTAGCTGTTAAGTAAATGATAAAAAGCTACAATCTGTAGACCCAGAGAGGTTAGGCATAGAGAAAGGGGCTGGGGTATGTGGAGAATGACACACACGGATCTCTATGGGAGGAGAAAATAGATTGTATGGGTGGACTGCAGGTAGGGTAGGGGGACAGGAATGGAGGATCAGGGAGAGGGAGGGGAGACGGGGTTGAGGGAAAGGATGCTGAGAAAGATGGCTAGAACTGAGGGGCATTGAGGAGTGGTATGGGAACCTAATACAGTAGAAACTTCCTAAAATATGTGAAGGGATCCTAATAATAATCTCCAAATAATAGGGCAGATAGACTCCCACCTGGCCATCTCTTGTCACCAAATGAAGCTTCCAGTACTGGGACTAGGTTACATCCAATTGAGCTGTCAACATGGAAACCCCCAAACAACCCAGGCTGTTGCCAAGACAACAGGCTGCACTCCCAAAACTGACAGCCAAGCTTCACTGCTGAAGACAACACCCACAGAACTCACTGGACATTGAGGTCGACCTGGTGCCTACATAGAACCTTCACCCTTATGTTCTAGTGTCTTTAGTGTGGGAGGTTCTCTGCAGGCTGCCGAAAGAGGAACATAAACACCAACCCAGCCAAACCCTTTGTCTACAATCTGTCCTACCACTGGTCTTTAAAAAAAGCAGTGATAAAATGATTCCTAATAATACTCTGCTATATTCATAGATCAATGCCTTATACAGCCATCATCAGAGAAGCTTCCTCCTGCAGCAGATGGGAACAAATACAGAGACTCACAGCCAGACTTGAGAGAGAGAGAGAGAGAGAGAGAGAGAGAGAGAGAGAGATATTGATTGTAACACACAGCTCTAAATGGGATGTCTCCTTCAAATCCCTTCCTTCAGAGCTCACGGAACCCCAAGGAAGAGGAGGAAAGAGTGTAAGAGCCAGAGGGGATGGAGGATACCACGAGAATAAGTCCCTCTAAATCAACTGAGCCAAGCTCATATGAACTCACAGAGACTGAAGTATCATGCACAAGGTATGCACGGGTCTGCACCAGATCCTCTGCACATATATTATGACTTCCTGTTTAGTATTTTTGTAGGACTCTTCAGTGTGAACGAGTGGGTCTCTGATTCTTGTGTCTTCTCTTGGGCTCCTTTCCTTCTGCTGGGTTGCCATGTCCAATTGATGGGATGGTCTTTGTTTTATCTTATTTTATGTTATTTTGTTACATTTTTGTTGTTATCTCTTGGAAGCCTGTTCTTTTTTCAGGAGAGACAGAAATGCAGTGGATTTGGAGGGGTTGGGGAGACGGAAGGAACTGTGATCAAGACATATTATATAAGGTAAGATATGCAAGGATCTGAGGGAGCTAAGAGTGTAATTGGAATCCCACAAGTAAAGAGTATTTGAAGAAAAAGAATGGCTGAAAATTTCCCCAAAGTGAGAGGCATTACACTTCAAAATCGAAATCCCCTAGAAATACAAGAAAAAGACCTACACCAAACCAAACTAGGTAGTCTCAAGTAGCGGCCACTGAGAGAGCCAGTGTCTGGATGGTTTTGCTTTAAACGTTAAGGGACAAAAGCAAAGGGTGACAGCTGAGGCACAAAACTGGTAGATGGTGAGGCGGTGCAGGGAAGAACAAACATTTCATGAACGATAGAGCACAGTGACTCTGTGAGTCCTAATACCAAAGACGCACTGTAGGGTTGGCCCACAGGAGGGAGAAAACAGGACGATAACACACATAAAGTAGAAAGGTGACCAGAAGGATGCTGCTATAATTTAGCTGGAAAGTTTCTACATCTAATGTAAACTCCAAGTCAATCAAACACTTAAACAAAAAATGCATAAAAGGATGAAAAGACATGAGAACGTGGGCACACAACACTTTGCTGTTTCTAAAACACTGAACTAGCAGAACAAGATGGCCTACAAGTCCCATAATCCACAAGCATCCCTATCCCTCTCGACAGCAGGTAGAGGAAAGCCAGAAGCCTAAGAGGAAAATGGCGAAAACAGAGCACAGACAGTTCACAAGGAAAGTGAACAGACACCCGTGCTGGCTAATTTTATGTCACCTTGACACAGGCTAGAGTCTTCTGAAAGGACGGAACCCCAGCTGAGAAAACGCCTCCATAGATGGGGCTGTAGGCCAGCCTGTGGAGCATCTTCTTAATTAGTGATGGATGGGGGAGGGCTCAGCCCACGGTGGGTGGTGCCATCCCTGCGGTGGTCCTGGGTTCTAAAGAAAGCAGGCTGAGCAAGCCAGTAAGCAGCACCTTCCATGGCCTCTGCATCAGCTCCTGCACCCAGGTTCCTGCCCTGACTTCCATGAGTGATAGACTATGTGGAGGTGTAAGCTGAATAAGGCCTCTCTTCTCCTTCTTGCTTTTGGTCCTGGTGTTTTATCACAGCAGTGGTGACCCTCACTAAGATAACGCCATTAGACACATGAAAAGATAATGAACTCCACTCAGAGTAAAGAAAACTGCAGGAGAAACAGGATCACTTTTTACTCACAGTCACCCCAAATCCAAGAACTTAACCACACAGTCTGCAGGAAAAGCTGGGGAAAAATAAGGATTCTCATGTGCCTGCCGCCACTGAGATTATAAATGGTCACTCCAAAACAGGTATTCCCACGAAGGTGATCAAGTTCTGGGAATTCATGAACATAATTACACAAATAACATGATACACACTAGTGCACACACACGTGTTTCCACAGTTCAGTCTTTCAACATGGTTTGTAACCAGGAAAGAACAGCAGTAGTTTTTTGTTGTTGTTTTTCAAGATGGTTTCTCTGGGTAGCCTTGGAACCCACTCTGTAGACCAGGCTGGCCTCGAACTCACAGAGATCCGCCTGCCACTGCCTCCCAAGTAATGGGATTAAAGGCGTGTGCCGCCACCGCCCAGCTAGAACAACAGTAGTTTAATAAACTTGGATATTTACTCTTCAACTGTCATGGGATTGTGATGAAAACAAAGACAGAGAGAAAGAAAGAGGGAAGGCAGGAAGGAAGGACGGTCGGACGGACAGATGGACAAATGAACGGCAGCAGCAATCTGCGTTGTCAGGGAAACCTGGTGCACGCTTGTGAAATGAAAAAAAAAAAAAGGCAAATACCGTATACAGGCTTGCCATGCAAAGGTTGTCCCCTGAATGGCAGGACAGGCTCTGCTGTGAGCTCATTAGAAACTCAGAATTCAGAGGGCACCACTCAGTGACGAAGCACATTGACTGCAGAAATTCAGAATCCAGCCTCATCCCAGCATCAGGACCACAGAGGCCGGTCATGAGTTAATGGCCATCCGGGGCCACACAGCAAGACCCTGCCTTCAAAACTCAGGAGCAGAGTACTTGTTGAGTGTACTCAAGGCCCTGGAGTTCATCTCCAAGGGAAAGAAGAAAAAGACGAGGGAGGGAGGAAGGGGAGAAGGGAGGGAGGGAGGAAGGGGAGAAGAGAGGGAAAGAGGGAGGGAGAGAGGAAGAGAGGAAGAGAGAGAAAGAGGAAGGGAGAACGGAGGCAGAGAGGAAGGGATGAGAGAGAAGAGGAAGGGGAGAAGGGAGGGAGAGAGAGAAGGAAGAAGGGAGGGAGGGAGAGAAGAAAGGTTAAGGAAGAAGAGGAAGGAGGGAAATACAGGGATCCATCTCCATCCATCATCTCAGAACACATGTTAAAATGATGTTACAGACTCACAGATGCATCTGAGTTTGAGAAGCCCTTAAGATCAGGTTTGTAAATAAAAAGGAAAAGGATATATAAGAACAGTCATGAATATTTTTTAATTGATTAACTGGAAAATACTTAAGTAGCCATTAACTATGGTAGGATGACAATACATTTATGTCTGGAATTGCCCCCAAATCTGCCAACTGACCTAGCATAATTATCTACAGAATCTGTTTCATGCTCAGTGAAAATGTCTCAAGAGGATAAACATCATCTGTCTATAGGGAACAAAAGTGTGGAGTGGGAAGGAGTACATACTTTTGTGTCTTTGTATTAGTCCCCATTCTCCCCCCCCCCAGATTTTAAAATTTTATTAGCACACTATTTTAAATGTTAGTATATTACTAATTCAAAAACATTTAGAAAAAAACAAGACACCTGAAGCCCATCAGCAAAACAAAGAGCAGAGGATGGGGGCTAAAAGTGATGTCTGGAGCAAAAAGAAAGAGCTGGTGAGAAATCAGTCACAAAGGAGAGTTTAAAGCATGGTGTTCCACAACAGAAAGCACTTTCAAAATAGGTCTCTCTCCCTCCCTCCTTCTCTCTCTCTCTCTCTCTCTCTCTCTCTCTCTCTCTCTCTCTCGTGTGTGTGTGTGTGTGTGTGTGTGTGTGTATGTATGTGTTTTAGTTTGTCTGTTTTGGTTTTTGCTTTTTGTTGTTTTTCTTAAAATTGTTTTTTGGGGGAGGGCAGGGGAGAAAGAACTTGAAGTTGGTGGGGAGGATCTGGAAGGAGTTGAGGGAAGGGAAAGAATATAAGAGAAATATGTTGTATGAAGAATATTTTTAAATAAAAATAATTTTTTTAAAACAATCCATTGTCAACACTACCAAATGCTGCTGGCAGTCAAGAGAGGCAGAGACAAGACTATTCACTGGCTGGCCTTGAAATGATTTGGCGGCCCTTTGAAGAACTGACTCAGGTGGATGGTGGTGAGGGGATAAGGCCTTATTTTTCAGGTTGAATGTAAATGAGAAATATATAAACACAAGCTCCCTGCATGCACATTTACTTGGAAGCACAAATGAGCTGCCTGGATATTTAGGAGAGCTGCTTTGAGAATACATGGGATGGCGATTCCTCCACCTACTTTAGCGTTTGTCCCTGGACAAAGTAGGAGCCCCAGAGCAGTCTACTCCAGCCTCAGTGTGGGGACTGACCCCCCGACACACACAGGCTCTGCTCTCGCAGAAACGGTTACAGGAAACATATCACATTCACCTCAGGGTGACTACCAGAAAACACAGACACTTCTATAACCTGAATACTCCCATAAGTTTAAAAATCCTCCATCTAATTCTGTCAACTCTCCTAATTCAAATGTTTCTGTGGCTGTAAAATTTTGCCTGTTTTTACTGTTTCATTGAAAAAGATATACAAAATCTTAAAACAAAATGGGAATAAAAAAGCCAAAAACTCACCTGGGATTTGTTCATTTTCTGCTCTGAGTGGAGGAGGGAAGAGCTGAGGGAAAAGGAAGAAGGACGTCAGGAGAGATTTGGCCTGCCCTGCAGTTCCTGGATTCACCTGTGCATTCCATTCCATGCAAGGTGTTTACTTCAAGTGTGGCCCTAACGTATGTCGAGTTTAGATAATTTTCACTGAATGAATACAAACACCTGTTTCTTATTATCGCCCAACTTACAGAAAAATTAAAAAGATGAGAAGATCTTTTTAATTCACCAAATAATAATCTAAAGGAGGAAATGCCATGGCTTTGTCCAGACTGATAATCAAGGGGAGGAGGGAAGAAATCAGGACATACTGTTTATCTGACACCATTAATTCCTTGAAGTCAGATAATTCAAGAAAACTTGAGAAAAGGAATGGGCTTTTTAAGGCAAGATAAAAATTTCAAAACGTGTCCCAAGTTGCTTGCTTACAATTCTCTTGATATCTCTTGATAAGAAACTTTGACAGAAAAGTGACAAATATACAGCCATCTGCAGGACTTGGTTGTGTCACTAAAAACTTGCAAGATATTCTTAGATGCTCAGGCTTAATGTAAAACACCAAAAAGCAAGAAACAAAAAAACTAAAACTGGTTAACTCAAGGACCCACCTACACTGTCCCATGGACATTGATGGCCAGAAAAGCACATCCCTCAGCATCTCCCTTCATGTCACATTTGGATGAGTCCGTGTCTAGAGACCACCCCTCCACAGTTAACAAGGTAGGAGCGGTGCGCGGGATGTTTAGGAAGGAGGGTGACAGCAACTCCGGACCTGTGGCTGGTGAGCCTTTCACCCCCAAGCAGCATTCCCCGTGCAACCTGAGTGCACCCATCTCTCTCAACTCCAGCTCACCTCTCTCTCCTTAAACTTGTCCCAGACTTTCGGCGGGCACACAGTCCTCCATGGTTTCAGGATATTGTGTCATTACACACAACAATTGAGCGAATATCAAAGTCAGAACGGGGATCCCGAGTGTGTGAGGGGCAGAAGGCTTGGTGGCTAGCTAGGCCGGCTCTTTCCTCTTCCACTCCAAACACTGCGCCCTAGGGACCAGTCCAAAGGCCCGCGGCAAGGGTGGGCTCCCTGCGACCCTCACAGGGTATTCCCTGCACAAGAAGTAGTAGCAGCTTTAAAAAAAAAA
>CABHPH010143704.1:0-40656 GCA_902168325.1 Peromyscus nudipes | reverse complement strand
TTTTTTTTTTGATTTGTGCTAATGCACAAGCAGTTTTATCCACCATTACTTTTCCACCATGAGCACAATTGTCAGTATTTAATAAGGTATATACTGCTGGGCGTTGGTGGTGCACGCCTTTAATCCCAGCACTCGGGAGGCAGAGGCAGGTGGATCTCTGTGAGTTCGAGGCCAGCCTGGGCTACCAAGTGAGCTCCAGGAAAGGCGCAAAGCTACACAGAGAAACCCTGTCTCGAAAAACCAAAAAAAATAAAAAATAAAAAATAAAAAAATAAGGTATATACTGTGTTACTGGTTTTATGAACACAGTTTTGACTGTGGTGTGGCCAATTTGCAAATAGACAAAGCAAGCTTTGAGAACTGTTATTCTAGTGTGCAGGCATCTGTGATGTTTGGAATAGGTACAGCTGTTCCTTTCTCTTCTGTGGCCAGCCTTTCCCTCCTCTGGCTTTACTCTGCATTACCAGCATCTTGTGTTGGGATATACTACTCAGCTTCCCCTTCACTGTGTTATATTCTGTAAGTACTTCCTGAAGTTTGCCCTGCTTCTTTGCCTTAACCTGACCCATCCCGTCTTATCTTACTACGTTCAACCGCATATTCTTCAGAGTCCCTAGCTTGTAACCTACACAAAACTCAGCACTAAAGATACAATACTAATAATTCCAGGTCCCAGGTAAAACTCTTTGAGTTAGTTCTGAAGAGAACAGATAACACTGAACTCAAGTGAAACAGTCCGCTACCATTTTCCCTTATGTGCTCTCACTGTCCAGATCTGTAAAACCGAGCTTAATGAATTCCTTAGGGATTTTGGAGTAAAACATTTTCTGCAACTTTTATATGAAATAAATTAGCATCTCCTCCAGAGATGGGAACAGGATTCTTCATCATTGTTGTGTAGGTATTGTTTATTTTAATTACTGGGTTTCCTTGAAGTCTTTAATGAACTTTGAACTGTTTAAGAAGAATAACAGAATGTTAACTTGCGGAGAACACAATTTTACGAGCTTCCTCCTCCCAGACATGTGTTCTATTACGCAAGAACCAGTTACTTTAGGCTGAAGAGATGGCTCCATGGTTAAGAGCACTTGCCGCTCTTTCAGAGGATCCAGGCTTTGTTCTCAGCATCCACATTGGGCACCCCATAACCACCTGTTACTTTGATTCCAGGGAATCCAGTGTTTTCTTCAGGTCTCTGTAGGCATCTGGACCATGTGCTACACACCCCTGCACACAGGCACACTCATATAGGCATTTTCTTTAGTGGGTTTTACATTGATGGGTACCCACATTGACTCATAGCTGGGATGAATAGATTTGGATACAGAAGGAGTTCTTTGGAGCTTCCTGTAGAAATTACCAGTTTGTGTTTAAAATATTGATCTGGACAAAAAATTTTAATTAACAAGTTATTACATTTTAATATGTATTGTTTATTTAAATGTTGCTTCGTTTGAACATTCTCAAATTCTTGCTTTAAATTTTCTGCCAATTGTGTATATTTATGACCTTCATGACCTCATGTTATGTCCTGCCAGGATCCAGCATGCAAGAATGTCTGCTGGTTATTTGATATTATGGAACACTTTACTTGTGACTGTTGCTTGGGCACACCTTCCCAGAAGTTTAGGTTCTAGAGGCTTAGTCCCACCACCCAGTGTGGTGATTTGAGGTGATGGTATTTTAAGAGATGTTGCCTGATGGAAGGTGATTGGGTCCTGGTATCCTCAAGTAAAGAAGGAAGACCAGTTTTGTAGAGTGAGTTAGCTTTCAGGACAGCAAGCTGCTAGAAGCAAGACTGCCCATGCTTGGCTGCCCTTGTGATGACTTCTACTCTGCTTATTGACATGTTTGGCATTCTGCTCTTGAACCACACAACCCGAGAGATAAATGAACTTCTTGTCTTTAAAGTGCTCAGATTCAGCTATGTTTATATGAACACAAATTATGTATTTAACATAAAGGAACATTTGTATTTTCTGTTAGAAATGCCATGGAGAACAGTTAAAAGTTATAAAAAAAATAATGAAAAGTGTATCAAAAAATAAAAATGGGACTAATAGTTATGGCTGAAACACTAAGGACCAGGCGCGAACCAATAGATCTCAAACACTGCATAGGAATGGGAGGAGTCATACCTCTTCTGCAAGCAGTGAGGATAAATAAAGGAAGCCTGGCTTGGTGGCTTTCACTCGGAATCTCTTCTTTGAGCTCTGTTAGGGCTGAGGAGACCAGGGGAGACAGTGTCCATGGAAGCCCTGAGTGCCATTGCATCTCTACAAAGTGACCATGGAGCTATAAGGAAAGTACATTGCCTTCTGTATGACACTGAGAGGGACATGGAGGAAGAACTGTGCCTACCGCTGCTGTTCTGGGGCCTCATGGTAGACTGTTATCAATTCTTGCTGAGAACTCAGAGGCAGTTGTGGCTGAGGCCTGGGGGCCATGGGATTGAGACAGGGACTGTGTGAACGGGGGAGGATTTCTGCTGGGAAAGGGAATACTGAATATTCAGGTATGAATCATAGGAGGGAGAAGAGAGCTGAGAGAGCTGGAAATAACATAGATTGGTGAGTTTAGAGAAAGAAACAAAAGCAGTTTTTGCCAAGAACATAGGAGGGGGCTGGAGTCCAACAGCACCAATGTGAGTTGTGGACTGGGATCAAGCCAAGAGCTGAAGCTGGAGAACAGTGAAAGCCCTTTCTTGGTAGCTGATACAGAAGAGTTGCTCTCAGCTTAATGTCAGCCTGGGCTGTATAGTGGGATCATGCCACAAGAAAACAGCAAACAAAGAAACAGAATTTTTTTTTTTTTTTGGTTTTTCGAGACAGGGTTTCTCTGTGTAGCTTTGCGCCTTTCCTGGAACTCACTTGGTAGTCCAGGCTGGCTTCGAACTCACAGAGATCCGCCTGGCTCTGCCTTCCGAGTGCTGGGATTAAAGGCGTGCGCCACCACCGCCCGGCGAAACAGAATTTTCAAAGAGAGAATCTGAGAAATCCACAAAGTCTAGATTAGTAAGTCAGAGGCCAGCAAACCCGGCCATGGCAGAGCCAATGCTCTTCCCCCTCTCTGTCTCAGGGCCTGGCTGGGGAAGTTGGAAGTTTGGAGCTTTTCACCCAGCATCCAGTTGTGTCACCAGGACTAGACATGTTACATATGTAGTGACAGTTTTGAGTGATAGGACAGTGCCAGAAGGCAGTTTTCATTTTCTGAAGGTGACTGAAAATGTTAGAAAATTTGCTAGAGATTTTAGGATATGGTATGGAAGGGTAGAGTTTCTTTTTAAGGATTCCTGTGGGTTGCAATTTATTCAATCTAAAGTGACGTTTATATTTCTAAGCAATAATTGATAGAGACAGAAAGGGCTATCTTTCTTTTTCTGTATTGAAAAGAGATCAGTAATCCAGTATTCAGAAGAACATCTGTATTTGCTTCCCTGTCCTGTAATGGGGTTTGTACATCATCTTTCCCATAAGCCTGCAGGGGTATAATGAAGATAGTAATTCAAAGGAAATAGCTTTCTTGTCTCTGTTAACAAACTATTTGCGTGTAGGATCTTACATAAGAGAAAGTGACAAAGTCATGGTAACAGAACCAGGTTAGGTGTTGGGGTGGCCTTGGGCCTCTCTACTGGGTTCCTGACAGGAACAAAAGCCCCTTTATCTAAATGATTTGTGGTGTCCCTGGAGTGGCTTCTTCAAAAAGCTTTGAAGTTTAAATTATTTATTTCTCAATTTCCCTGCTTTACTTCTTTTAAAAATTGGCTTGTAGTGGCAAAGAAAATATTTCCTTTCAAAACTCAGTCCTATCAATTTTTAGAGAATAGTGGAATTAAAGTGGGGATTTGGGGAGAAAGAAGATATGTGAATATATATCATGTATTTATATAAGAAGGGAAATGCTCTGCATATTTGCTCAAGTAAATCACATGTCCTTGACTTTCTTGTAGTTGAGAGTAAATTGTGAATGTCTGTCATTTTCCAAACAGCTGGTGTTTTCTTTTCCTTTCCACAGGACACAAAACAGGCTCCTGGGATTGTTCATCTCACGGCATCATTACTGATCTAGGTTCTTTATTATGTTGTCACAGTTCATTCCAGAGACAGGTCTTTTGTGAATTGGTTTTCTGCAGTTATCTTCTCTGCTTACAGAGAGACTCAGAGATGAAGATACCAAGTATTTAGAGCTAAAGTGCTCTTGTCAACTCTAAGTCAGCAACCCCCACCCTGACAGCCAGGCCTGCGAGGCCCATTAGAGAGTGAAGCTATATATCAACTTTGTTTCACCTCCCCTGCCCTTTCCTCTCCTCTCTATCCCTCCTTTCCTCCTGTCCCGTCCTCCCCTTCCATCCTTCCCTCTCCTCCATCACCCTCCCCTCCCCTAAACTGAGATGGACAAGGTGCACAGTGAGAGTCTTTGGGGCACTCAGTCCTTTCTTTATCTTCTTGTTTTTGAGACAAGTGCTGCTAAGCACCTAGGCTGGGCTGAACTCACCCTTATCTTACTTCCTGCTCTCAAGTACTGGGATAGCAAGCCTGTCACCATATTTGGCTTATTTACTTTGCTTTTTTTTTTTCTGTCAGAAGAGAGCATTCTTGCCTTTGATGTACAGTTAGGAAATCTCAGAATGATATGTTGTATCACACCATAAAGCACAACAGATAATCATATGCAATTGGAAAAGAAATAATAAACACATATTACCTAGCATAAGAATTGAACAGTGACATTCTTGTATTTTTTTTACTGCATAATGCACATTGCATGTATATTACAAATATTAGCTTGCAAATTATATTAGTGACTTTATTTTCATATTTATATTTGTTTTATATGTATAAGCATTTTCTCTGTGTGTATGTATGTACAGCATATAAATGCAGGACCCCAGAGAGGGCATCTGATTCCCTGAAATTGCAGTCACAAACCATTGTGAGCCACCATGTGAGTATTGGGAACTGAACCTGAGTCTTCTGGAAGAGCGGCCAGTGCCATCTCTCCAGTTTCAGATTTTGATGGATTGTACAGTTTGGTGCCAAAATTTGTCTGATTGATCTTTTCACTGTTCTAGAGACTAGTTACGATAGTTAGCATAGCATACAGATAGCTATGGTACAGTTCTGTGACATTTAGAAATGTACATGTCCCATTTTCTGGGAATTCTCCTGTCTTCTCACTGAACAAGCACTGATGTTTCAGATATGTGCTTTTGCACCTGGCTTTATGTGGGTTCTAGTGAGTTCAGGTCTTCACACTTGTTCCTCTGAGCCACCCCTCTGGTACACTGTAATTTGATGGACAGAAGGACTCATTTTGTTAAATTCTTCTCTGAACCTAATCTCCTGAGATAGTATTTTATGGCTTTATATGGTTCAAGCAACTTGATGCATGTGTGCAAAGGGTAGAGAGTCAGAAATGAGTAAGCACTGCATTGTGTTTCTGTCCTGGGAATGTCCCTTCTGGTTATGCTGAAATAGAGTGTAAATTCCTATGATGAGTAAATGCCCCATTGTACTGTAGAGAGTGAGAACTAAGCTTCTCTGAGTTTTGACGCCCCTTAGCCTGCTTCTTTCCATTGCTCCACCTTGAGCCCTTCTCGGGTTTAGTGCTCATTACTTCACTGCTTACTTCCATATGAGCTGCTGTTCAGGCTTTATGAATGAGGGAGATAATGTCCTACTGGACATTATATACCTGGCATATTTCATTTAACACAGTGATCTCCAGTTCAGTCTGAACTGCTGCAGGGGATAGGAATTCATTCTTTACTTATAAGTGAATAATAGGCTATCATGTGCACATATTATAGATACCATATATATATATACATATACATACATACAAATATACATATGTGCCTATTATATATGTGCTTCCTTTTTATTCTTCCATTGAAAGTTACCTGGATGGATCCTGGACTTTGACTGTTGTATATAGTATAGCAATATAGATGGGGCTGCCAGTATCTCTTTGATAAAGTGATTTTATTTCCCTTGGGTATATATGTTGGAACTTCTGGACCATAGAATAAATATATTATTTTTTAAAGGAATCTCTAAACTCTTTTCCATAATGTCTATACTGAAATCTTTGTCAACTGTATGAGTTCCCTACTAATCATGTTCTTGTAAGCATTTTAGTGTATTAACTTTTTGATACTAACCACTGAAGAACTTTTAAAAAAAAAAAACAAAGGCTAATTTATTACTGTTTCTTTCACTGTTGATGCCTCTGCACTCTGCACAATATTTCCCTCTACTCTCAGGTCAAGAGGATCCGTCTGTTTTGGTTTAGTTTTGTAGAAGCTTTGTTGTTTCATGGCACAATTTGCTCTGTGATCCTTCTTCTACCCTGCTTTGACTCATGCAGCCTGCACTTTTGGTGTCTGTCTGTGAAATCATTGCCAAGAGCAATGTCATGAGGACTTTCTCCTGTGTTTTCCTTTGAAGTTTGAGATTGTATGCTTAAGCTTTTAATGAATTTTGATTGGATTTTTGTGTGAGCCAGAAGAAAAACATCCAGTGTCTTTTGTTTCCTTGTAGATGTCTGGCTTTGCTAACACCATTTGTTAAATGCAACATTTTCTGCTCATTGTGCATTCTTCCTCGCTGACTTACTGAAGATCAGTTGGTCATTTATGCTGTATTTATTTCTGGTTCTCTTCAGTTGCATTGGCCTATACTATTTTAACTACTGAAATTTTGGTATTTTAGGAGAAACACAGAGACACACCAAAGAACACTCCCTAGCCACAGCAATGAGAATATTAAATAGAGAAGTTTCAGGTTGGTACATATCAAATTATTAAAGAGTTTCAAAAAGAGAAGCCTCTGGTAAAATGGATATGAAATATGAAATATTCTTTGAGGAGAATCAGATCTTAAAAACTCACCCATTAATCACTGTGCAAATTTTCATACTCTAGATAATGGCAGTGATAATCAGCCAGCTCTTCTTATAGGCTATCTCCATGCAGTTGTCCATAATCAATTCCATTAATACACCTTTTGCTTTGTAATGTATTTTTAAGTTAGGAAATGTTATACTTTCTTAAACATGATCTTTCTACAAAATGTTCGATTGTTTTGTTTCTATGATGCTGCCTTCTTTGCTAACAACATTGGATTGAGAGTGACTTAGATTCATAAAGCACATCTCTGGGTGTGTCTTTGAGGGTGTTTTCAGACATGAGTCATTAAGTGAGGATGCTATTCTCTGATGTGGGCAATACAATCCCATAGGCCAGGAGTCTTGAAGGAATAATTGGCAAGACAGAGGAAGGAAGGGGACTATTGCAGGATGTCCTCCATTTCTTGGCTTTCTAGACAGCTCTGCACACCCACCCTCCATGTCATGGTCTTCTGAAACTTTCGAAGCCATGAGCTCAGAGAAATCTTTTTTTCTTAAACTGTATCATTTAGATGTTTGCCCCAGCATCAGAGTCTTTATTGATTCCTCAGGTATTTTTTAATTGTTTGTGATGTATTCCTATAATAATTTTCATCAGGTTTTTTTTTAGCTTTTTTGTTGTTTTAGAGATAGGATCTCATGTATTCCTTGCTGTCCTCAAACTTGCTATGTAGTCAAGAATGACCAAGAATTTTAGATCCTCCTGTCCTCACTTTCCATATTTGAGAATTAGGGAGGTTATGACACCATGTCCTAATTATGCAGAGCTGGAAATTGAACCTAGAATGAGCTATCACCCAACCCTCTGGCATGAAAATTTTCATAGGTGATTGCTTTTCATCTTACATCCCTATGGGAAGTGTGGATATTTTAATCGTATTGTCTTCTCACCCATAAACTCGGCTATCTTTCTATTTGTTGGTGTCTTTGATACTTGAATTTCTTTACAGTTGTTAATGTACAAATATTTCATTCCTTTATCAGGGATAAGGTTATTTCTAAATAACTTACTCTTTCTGATGCTGTTGTAAATACAGTAATTATCCAAATTTCTATTTTATAGTTTATTATTTACACACACGTATATATATTTATATGTATATAATATAAATGATTTGTTCAGTTAATGCTGTTTCCTGCAGTGTTACATTCTCAGTTCTAGTAGGATGTTTGTGCAAATATGTGACAATGTACAGATGCTAAGGAATTCTACACATAGGGCTGTGTTAACTGCAAACAGAGACATGCAATTCTGAACTTGGATCCATTTTACTCATCTAATGACTGTCTAGGACTTCTGGTAAATGTTGAGTAGATTTAGTAAGAGAACATCTTGCCTTGTTCTTGATCTTAGTGTAACAGCTTCCTTTTTTTTTAATGGTAAAATGTGATGTTAGATGTGAACTTTTCCTCTATGGCCTTTATTATAGAGAGATGATTTCCTTTCTACTTCTAGTGTCTTGATTTTTTTTAATTCAGAAGGAATTTTAAATTATTTCAGATTACTTTTATGCACCTATTGCTATGATTCTATGGATTTTACCTACATTTCTGTTGATAATGAATGATGTATAACAGTAATATTCAAATGTTGAGCTGTCCTCACACCTCATACATAAATTCCAGTGGGCCATGGCATACGACCATTGAAGGTTCTATTGAATTGTTTTCCTAGTCTTTGTTAAAGAATGCTTGCTTGTGAGGGACATTGGCTTGTAGTTTCTTATGTGTGTTGTCTGGCTTTAGTATCAGGGTCACGTTGTCCTCATAAATTCCTTGGAAATGCCCCCCCTTTCAGTGTTTGGGCAGATTGTGACAAGTACTGGCTTTAATTTGTTTTTAGCTGTTCAGTAGAATTCTCCAGTGAAGTCATCTCTTCCTGGGATTTTTTTAAACCATTCTCTTTATTAGTTAAAGATCATGTCAAACTTCTATTTCTTTATGAGAAAGTCTTGGAATGTTCTGAGTTAACCCATCTGTGGGGATCTAGTGGTTCATCAACATTTTTTATCAGCCTCCTCCCTGTCTTGATATAAGTTGTAGTGTCTCTCCTTTCAAGTGTGGCTTTATTATTTATTTATTTATTTATTTATTTATTTATTTATTTATTTGTTTGTTTGTTTGATTGTTTGTTTTTCAAGACAGGGTTTCTCTGCATAGTTCTGGTGCCTGTCCTGGATCTCGCTCTGTAGACCAGGCTGGCCTCGAACTCAAAAGAGATCTGCCTGATTCTGCCTCATGAGTGCTGGGATTAAAGGTGTGTGCTACCACTGCCCAGCTTATGTATTTTTTTGTTCATTTATTTCTTTGTTATTCTAGAGATATGTCAATTTTGATTATATTTTCAATACACCGTTTTCATATTTTTCTATTCTTTATTTCATTTTCTTCTCACTTTTGGTTTATTTTGTTCTTTTTCTCTATCAGATAATTGACATATGTATATTTTGATAGCACTTGTTCAAGTTTTATTATGTCTTTTTTAATGGGTCCCATGAATCTATGTTGATATCTGTGTAGTAGAAACTACCTCTACTCTTCCTTGTTTGTTTGCTGACGTCATGCAAGAGAGGTCCTGGTTTAGCCAACTTGTCCACTGTTCTGCAGGTGCAAAACCTTCATGGTAGTGCAAAACCATGGTGTCTGTTCTCCGTGGTTGCCATGTATGTTAGGCCAGAAGCTAGTCCCTCGGCTCTTAGAAAATTTTGAAAGCTGAATCTGTGTCCTTCCCTCCTCGGAAGAATGAGCTCATGTTTGTATTTGCTTGCTCTATGTTGAGTTAGGGGAGGTCTGGTGTTTAGTCCTAACTCTTATTCAAATGATGACTTTCTCGTCTGTCACTTTCAGTGACTTAGGAATGCTGGGTCAGTGCTATGAGGCAGATGACTTAAAATCCAGTCCCTTGAGAGCTCCAGAAATTATTATGTTGTTAGCTGTGTGGTTCACATGTTCCCTACTGAGATCAAGGCCAAGTCTGGGCTTTATTGCTTATGCTTTTCTGGGTTATGGAGAGTGTTTGCATGCTAGTTCACGGGAATACTTTCCCCCTTGTATCTCAGAAGAAACTACCCTATAAACAGACCCATCAGTTTTCTAAGATAAAGCACCACGCTCTCAGGTACACGAACAGATCAGGACACTAGATACCTGACCTGGTCTAATTCCTTTGTTTCACAGGGAGATGACCCAAGAATTCCCTGCTGACCATATCTGTGGTAGGATGAGAACTAGGAAAGTATGTCTCCCATTTCCCTACTAGACACATTGTGCATGGTTTCCCAGAGGCCTGAGATGCAGGAGAACCTCAACTAGTTGCAAAGTTTTTCTAGTTGCCATGAACTTGTATGTGTACGTGGGGAAGAAGAACCAGACTTTCTTTCTATGTCATTTTAGGTGAGCACAGTGGTGCATGCCTGTCTTCCTAGTCTAAGAGTGGTTAGGTGGGGGGCTAAGGTAGAAGGACTGTGAGTTTGAGACTAACCCAGGCAACAGAGTGAGATTCTCAAAAAAAAATTGAATAAAATCCAAAATTATTTCATGCTTTAAAAAATAAAGAAACAAACAAAAAAGCAGAATTCTTTTTATTGGAAAGATATAAACAATAGCTATAAATAAGAGAAATAAATTATTTTTGCAGGAACACTTGTTATAAGTAGTTTTATGCTTTATGTGTAAATATGATGCCTGTAACCATTTTACTTATCTGAAAAAGTGTACACTGTATTTCTACTTTATTATTGCATATTAGTATTTCATTATGGAGAGCTGAAGAAACGACTAATCCAATAACAGTGATAATGCTGTCACATTTTAGGGCCTTTTCCTGAACATGATTATTTTATAGTGTAGAAATCTGCAATAATGGTCACCTGAGATCAAATCTCTAAAACCCACATTTAACAAAAAATACATGTTGTAACATGAACTTGTAATCACAAAGCTTGGAGACGAAGATAGTAGTATTGTGAGGCTTCACAGTCAGGCACCCTAATCCACTGCTGATCTTTAGAATCAGTGAGACTCAATCTCTCTCCTTCTCTGTTTCCCTCTTCCCCTTCCTCCTCCCAACTATGTATAGTTGGAAAATGATATCAGAAGATATCCAGTGTCAACATCTGATCTCCACACATGTAGGCATGCATGGTCATGTACCTCTGCACACATATGCATACACTACACACACACACACACACACACACACACACACACACACACGCACGCACGCACGCACGCACGCACAAACCCTACACACACATCTAATCCAGTCTTTTCACTAAGCCCAGGGTTCTTTTGAGGTCTCTTCAAGTAGTTCATAAAAAAAATAGATAGAAACATTATTTTCTCATCAGCAGGGTCCCTTCATTTTTTTGTTGATGATCAAATAGTATGGATAATCATTTTGGCTAGATGGATAGCAAAAGCTACTGACATTTAAACCTGATGTTCATAGGGAGACAGGGCAGCTGCCTGCCAGGGGCTAAATTATCTCCTGGATTTAAAGATGTGTCTTACATTTGTTCCGAAGAAAACAAGGCTAATGTCTGAGAGCTGCCATGTAAACTCTCCTTTTCTCGCCCTTGAAACATTTCTCATATGCTTTCAGACCATATTTTTATCCTGAATATTTGTGGAATCATTTCTTGGTCTCCACTCTTAGACAATAGATGGCATGGGGGTTAGCTTAGTATCCTTTGCTTTAGGAAACACCAAGTTCCCAGTGAAGGCTCTTCAGTCATTTTTCACTTAAAAACTTATTTTTTATTATTGTGTGTGCTCATGATGTGTCTGGGGACATGCATGCTGCACCACATGTGTACAAAGTCAGAGGGTAATTTTGTTGATTGAGCTATCTCCTTCCACCTCTGTGTGGATTCCAGGATTTGAACTCATGTCACCAGGCTTGAGAAGCAAGTGCCTCTGTTCTCTAAGCCATCTCCCCGATCCATTCCTTGTTATGTTTTCATTTTTCATTTCCTATACTTAGCAAACTATCTGCATTTGTTTCTTTTCTTCATCTTGGAGAAATTTTCCAGGTATGTGTGTGTCATTTTATAGCTGTGTTTTTCTGGAGTGTGAAGTTGATAAGGTTATTGTGGAATGATAGGCACTTCCTGAGCAGCTGTTAGTACTTTGATGTAGCAGGAGCCCACGGAAGAACAAGGTCCAATGGCACTTTCACACTCACTATCCTTTGAAGGCCTTTTATAAGTGTGTTAATCACTGTGGTCAAGACATCATAACTCCTTGTTTTTAATTTCTGAATTACCCGATAGACTAGGATACTGACAAGTGGCCTGTGACAGGGCTTCTGATGTGAGCACTGACTGATCACAGCCTCATGTGGGTCCCCTCCTCCTTGGCACACTGTTCAAAGGCTACCAGGGAGGTCTCTGTCCTTCTTTAAAAAAATCTTTGACTTTTAAGCTGGGCGGTGGTGGCGTACACCTTTAATCCCAGGACTCAGGAGGCAGAGGCAGGCGGATCTCTGTGGGTTCGAGGCCAGCCTGGGCTACCAAGTGAGTTCCAGGAAAGGAGCAAAGCTACACAGAGAAACCCTGTCTCGAAAAAAAAAAAAACTTTGACTTTTAATGCATAATATTTTAATACTCTGGATGAAAATATTGGGAGATTATGAATATCATTGGGTCCCAGTACTTCAAGACATTTAGCAGTTTTGTAGACAACACCAGTTATTTTTTTTAATGTGGCTCAGAGGATCAATGTGATGTTGACAGTTTGTGATGTTGATTGTTGGTCTGGTCTAAAGATGCCAGAAATTAATTTTGCCAATAGTTTATCAAAAGCTCCTCCATCGAAGTCAGTGAGCCCAATTGATTATAGATGGCCCCTTTTTTCTCTGACTAAATCAAGAGATTTATTGACTGATTTTTGTCCTGACCTGACACAGTTCCTGTAGAAAGATCATTACTGTGAAGTTACAGGACTTGTTTTCTAGGTACATAGTCTTTTTTTTTTTTTTTTTTTTCTTTCCAGTAAGTCTTTAAACAAATGGATGAGAAATTTCCAACCATTCTGTAACTGGATGAGGCATGTTCTGTAAGGGTCAAGCTTTCTCCATTAACAAATACCAGCTGCTGGTGCTTTTCATTTACATCTCTGGCACTTGTGAATTTCTTAACCCCTGCATTTCCTGGAAGCTTCACAGTTCTAAGTAAACACTAAATACTCTCTTAAATACCTATAGTTTTGCTCTTTAATTCTGAGCTTGAAGTCATTTTCTACAGTTGCTTAAACACGATGTAGGTGGTTAGTACTTTTCGTGAGAAATACCCCCATAGGCTCAGGCATTTGGACACTTGATCCCCAGTTGATACCACTGTTCGGAGAGGTGATGGGGAAGGTATGTCACTGGGGTGGAGTTGAAAAGTTTAAAGCCCCTTCCAGCACAGTCTCTTCTTCCTGGTGTGACCTCTCAGCTTCCAGTTCCCGCCACCATCACTGCCACTAGCGGCTGTGGCTCCCTGCCATCTCTGGAATCACAAGCCAAAATAAACTCTTCTATAAGCTGCCTTGGCCATGGTGTCTTATCAAAGTAACAGAATAAAAATTAATACAAGATCCATGTGTATGATGACACCGCATGAAGAAATTTGTATTGACACTATTCCATCATGTCTCTGTGTTGAGGCCACATCTTAGCCTCTGCAAAGTGGTCGTCATCCCCTGCAAACTTGAATGGCTATGAACTGAATTTGGAAACCTTGCCCAATCTCACTTCTAGGGTTATGAAGAGGAAGGTACAGGTGCCCTGCTCATGTGCATTCCTATTACTGCAGCTCCCCACCCTAGGAGGCTGAAGCTATCCATTCTCTGAGTGTGCTAATCACAGTGTAGTGCAAAGAAAAGGGAAGCTCTCTCAGTTGGTCTGGGAAGATCAAAGGAACACAGCAGGGCCTGGAGGATTGCTCTTCAGTGGCCCTCTCACCAAAACTCTCTCTCATTCACATCCAGGGAGAACATCTGGCTTCTCAGGCTCAGCTGCATCCTGTGAGCAGCAGTCCTGTGTCAGCCATAGCTCCAAAGATCCACATCTTGAGTCCAGTTTTCCCCTTATGGCCACATGACTCCTATTTCACCATCCTAGCATCACTAAGACCTCTCAGTAGTTAGATGAATTATTTTACTCCATCTTCTCACCAAATGATGTTCTGTCTATCTCCATCTTGCCTCAGCCTCTCAGCTGAAGCACAGGTCTCACTAAATCCTGAGTGGACCCTTCATTTCTCATCTTAACCTCTCTTAGTGTCATCTGGCCAATTTATCAAACTCTGCTAATAAAATCTTTTTGTGTGAACGTTGTTGAAGCCACACACTTCTGGGCTTTTCTCAGTGTTGACTCACCTTCTCTCCTAAGGCACCCGTGGTGTGAGAAGCTATTTGGATCCATGGTACAGTCAACACAGAATTACCGGACATGTTTATCGAAAACTTGTTTTGAATAACATTTTCATGTCAGAATGATGAACATGTATGTTTGATTCTCAAAATGCATAGCCAGTATACAGTAATGCACACAGCACATAGCAAATACTCAAAAATCGCTAAATGAAATAAATAATAATTAAACTAGAAGAAATTTAGCATTTTAGTCACTGTATATCTAAGATTTTATTGCTTTTCTTTAAGGAAGTATAGTGTATTAGTGTTTTTATTTTTTCCTGCTGCTATTACAACCTATTTGAGACTCCTTAATATCTTAGAAAAGAAGATTTTATTTAACTCATAGTTTGGAAGCTAAAAGCCAAGGATTGTGCAGTCGTTTTTATTTTCCCTGCAGTGATGGCCTCTTTGACTGTGGTAGAGTGAGACAAACACCAGAAATTTTGGAGTAGGGGTTGGGATGGGGTGAGGGGGCTCACTTGGTGGGGCAGGATGTAGCATGCTGTCATATTTTGTTTTTCGGATCATTCTGGCCTGGCCTTTAGGAGCCCTGTGTTATGGCTTTCCAGGGCCCATCCTTGAACAGTTTTTCATCATTGTGAGTTTACTATTTGTTTGTAAATACTTCCTCATTTTCAGTCCCTGCAACACTTCTACCCACTTTGAAGAACTCTCCCATCAATCTGTAAGAGAAAACGGCCTTCTTAAACCCTGACCAATATCACTGCTGCCATTATATGTAGTTGCATTGTTGTCTTTGATATGACTTCTTTCTTGTAAAGACAGGCAACTGTCTGCCAGCTCCTCGTCCTGGTGCTTGGGAAGGCATAATCCAAGCATAGGAGTTGGAATCCCTTGCTGCAGGAGGTTGGATGATCACATCTGATTCTGTAAGAGACAGTTTCATAACCTATGTTCCATAGGTTCAAGATCCTGAACAGTGCTTGTGTACCATTTTCAGAAGTGTATAGCTTTCTTTCATTTGATTTTCGTGGGCATCTCACCCGACAAAGAGGAGAAACACCATAGCCTATGCCTTCCCGTGCTTCCTTCTTCCTTCATATGTGTGCTTTTGTGCTTGAGTTAGGTCATGTGCAGGTTCCTCACTCTGATAATGCCTTCAGCCTGAGAAACCCTGTACCATTGCTGCTGCATTTTTACACTATTAAAAGATTAGGCAATCCTTTGGATATAGACTTGTGGTTTGAGGACAACTGAGGCAATGTGCTCATGTGCATCTGTTTTAGACTCATCAGTTAGTGTTGTCATGCAACGATAAAATTATTTTACATGAAATGGGAGGGGAAGCCTCTGTTTAGAAAGAGATTTCTGTATTTTTCTTTGTCTGCTGGAAAGCATTACATCATACAGCCATATAGCCTGACACATTCTTTGCATAACTTTCCATGTTAGTAATGACATTGGTTCAAGTTTAGACAAGTGAACAATAGAGGGATGGTTGTAAAAAGGCTTATATGTTATGTTATGTAAGAAAGCATTCCCTATTCATTTGATCACTTTGAATGAGTGAGTTATTTCCTTAATATCATATTTCTAAAGAAATAAATCTTGTTTTGCAATATGCTGGAATTGTTGATAGACTGAAATACAGTATTCACATGGATAAAACATTCAAAATCTTAACAGTGTACTACTGAAGCAGTTACTAATTGTGTTTCATTTAAAATTATTAATAACACACTTTGCAAATTATGTATATCTGTGTGTGCATGTGTATGTGAATGTGTGTTTCTATATAAACAATCAAATATGCTGCATGCATATTTCATTTTGTCTTTTGGAGAAAGTAGCTGCAGCTATCTGTTCCCCTGCCCCAAATCAATAAAGAGTATTTTTATGTGATTTTAATATTGATAAGCTAAAACATACGATTACTATTTTATATGAAGGGGAAAATCCCCTTAAGTTATACCTGTAAATATAAACTACTTGTGATTTCTTTACGTTTTAAAAGGTTTCTGAATTTCTAACATAGGAAAGATGAAGCTTTATTAAATATTCAGGTCAAGTTGTGTTGACACAAATAAGGGGAAAAACAGTGTTGAAAAAGATTCAGTATATCTCCTGGTATGTGTGTGTGTGCGTGTGCATGTGAGAGTGTGTGTGTGTGTGTGTGTGTGTGTGTGTGTGTGTGTGTGTGTGTGCTTGTTTATACTTGATTTTTTTCAAGTGATACTGATTTCATTTGTTAAAATACAACAATTAATTTAACTGTAAGGAAAAATGAAAGCATTTGGGAGCAGCTACAGTGTAACACTACTAAAGTTCCAAAGAGGCTAAGTCTTATTTTTAGTACTGACTTAGAAAAAATGATTAGTAAGAGCAATAGAACCGTGGGTGGAGCATAGGTACTCTGAAGAATGGATGGTGCTCACAGAAACTATAGCAAGGTATTTCTTTGCAACAGTGGAAACATCGACAAGCCCACACTACAGAGCCAAAGCTCTGGAGCATGTTTTACCTTTGAAGAAATGAGGACTGGAGACGTCATTGTGAACTTCCTTCAATGACCAGTTTCAATTGGCATGATGGTGGGGCTCCTCCTGCCTCCTTACACTGCAGGGCTACCCAAAATAACCTGATATTGAGAAGTTATCTTTCCTTGTTCTGTTTCTGTCTCTTACAAAGAAAGTAACAGTGGTCGGTGACCAGTTCTTATTGTTTCTTTTTGCTTGTTTTCTGAGAGAGAGAGAGACAGAGAGAGAGAGAGAGAGAGAGAGAGAGAGAGAGAGAGAGAGAGAGAGCACAGAATCTGTAAATCTGTAGCCTTCCCTGACCTGGGACTTGTTGGTCAGTCTAGCTTCAAACTCAAGGTGATCCTTGTACCTCAACTTCTGTACTAGTTGGATTATAAGTGTGAGCCTCTGTGCCTGGTTAGGGCTACTTATTTATCTATAAAACTTACTTCCTGTGTAGATTTGTTTGGAAACTTTATGTTTCATGGAGAGAAGCTCCCCTTGATTCTGTAATTGAAAGTGTGAGCACTTACAATATTAAAGTCAAATGTTGCCATTTGGCTTGGACGATGGTAATGAGAAGGTAGATAATATTCCACCTCCACCGTGCCAAGCTTTCCATGGCATGGGAAGTCAGCTAGGAAATGTGACCAAGCTTTACGTTTTTAAGCATTTTACTACTGTTTTCATTATTATTTTCTGGAGCTGCTAATAAAAGTATCATCAAATTTGATTAACCTGTCAAATTGGCCCACTCATCACCAATCTGTTTTTTTCTCTCTCAACTGAAAAATAGCCTTCTCTTATATAAGTATCTTTTTCTCTTTAATTAAGCAATAATATGTTTGTCAGTTGAGAGACTGAGTTGGACATGTGTCAATTCTCCACTACCCACGTCATATTGGAACATTGGTCTGGAGCCAGTCAGGGCAGGTGGAAAGTGTTCAATCCTGCTTGCTTAATGTTAGTACAGGGAACTGCAGGTCAGAAGCCATGAATCTCTTAGTAATCATGGTTTCTGTATTGTACCTACTTGGTACTCTATAAATAGATATGGATGAAAGCTACAACATCGTCATCTAATGCTGCATTTATTAGTTTGTATTACCTGGAATATCATTGCATGGTTCAGCCAAATTTTTAGAAAAGGAATAAAGGTCCAGGCAATTTTAAAGACACTGTAGGTTTAGATGGGTACAATTAGAAAGAGGAGTTATAATGTGGAATGATGGAACTGATTCTGTATGAGTGAATAGAGGAAGGGCGCAGTGTGATAGTGAGAGGGCTGGAATTTGGATTTAATTGACCCAGTTTATGAGGAAGGAAAAACAAAATGTCCTGAAAGTTCCAAACTGTACAATTAGAGTTAATTGTCTTCATAACCTCTTTTCTTTGCTCAGAAGGAATGTAATTGTAAAGGATTTTATAACAAGAGACACAATAATAGCTGTCCTTAATTGATTCAACAAAGGTATATTTCATAATTAATTCCATTTTCCTTCCTTGAATGAGAAAATCGATAGATAGGATTGAACACTAATTTGCATCCTAATATCCAATTTCTCCTCATACTCTCATTCTCCTTAGAGTGTCTGATCTTTTGATAAGGGACGACAATTGGCTCTAAGGAAGTTACAATTTTACTTGCAGTGAAATAGAAAATCTCATTACCAATGCTCAGATCCCTGGAGGTGTGATGTTGGAGTTGATAAGGCCATGAGAAGCAATTTTAAAAAAATCTATGCAATCTCTTGCACTTTGGGAAATTTAACTAATTGCTTTTCAACTGTTGCTTAATGTGTTGCACTCAGAATCATTTCTATCTGAAAGAATTGTCTGTAACAACTCAGAGTCATTTTAGCTCTTCCATACACTTGTGTTGTCTTACGTTTCCTCTCTAGTGGCCTCCGTGTGTCACAGCAGAAATGGCTAGTAGGTGTTTAAGTTGTGATAAAAAAAAATCAAGCAAGTTACATCACAGTTTGCTTCACACAAATTAATGTCATTTATCACCACATCAGTACCTATTAGACAATGCCAGCTGTTGTCCCTTTTTAATCTATCTTGTCGTCATTATGGAGTTCTGTGTTTGTTACTGGGTTAATGATTGTCTGAAAAAAACTTCAAGGGTGGTACAACAAAACAAGCAGAAAAAACATATTTCCCCTTGGCTACCAAGGAAGTTCCTTTTGTAAAATGTGCTCTTAAACTGTCCATGTAATCATGATTCATTATTCAGAAGTAATAGCAAAATGGCATATAGTTAATAATTAGTTAACAGTAAAATACAAAAACATGGCAGTCTATTCTCTTCTAAACAAAGAGTGTATGACTAATATATACAGAAATAAATAGTAGTTTTGTGTTGGTGATTTGTTTGTTTCATTGATCTGACATTAGAGAGACTTCTTTTAACCCATTTCTACCCTAGAAGACCATTATTTAATTTTGAAGGGAAAAATGTTATTGTTACTTGAGAATAACATCTTATAAATAGCATGATTGTCTTGTGGGTACTTAACTGTCTCTCTGGCCACATTAGCTTACAACATTTACATTCCTCTTTGCTTCTGTACAAGCTAATGATATGCATTGTTCACAGAACCTGTTCTTTGCTATCTCACTGACTTGTGCACATTTGATTGTAGATTGTGTTGCTTAAAGACAAGTAAGAAATCTGCTTAGGTCTACTGACTATGAGGTAAACTGGATTGTGGTTTTACGTTACTGCTTCATTCAGTTAGTAAAATTAATGCTAAGATCTTTGTTTTTTCTTATTTGTATACAAATGGCTTTGGCTCTGACAGCATTTGTAACTCTTTATTTACTTCTACTTGGAAAATCTTAGTGGAACTGTGTGTTTATCTTAAGGAAACCAAGCTTGTTCTCCTGAGGAAAATGGCCTCTTTCTCTTGCTATCTGTTAATACTTACCAGCTTTTTCTCTGTCTTCGTTCATGTAGTCAGCAGTCACCAGAGGACCTTGCACGTGTGCCCCCCAACTCCACCAGCAATATCTTGAACAGGCTGCTGGTCAGTTATGATCCCAGGATAAGACCAAACTTCAAAGGTTTGTTGTCTCTCTGCCCTCCCAAGCCCCTTCAATCTTTATAGTTTAAAACTTAATTCTACCTATATAATACTGTGTTTATAATGTACAAAAGAATAAGATTTCAACATTTAACAGTCCTGTTGTGTGCTTAGGGTCAGAGATATTTAATATTTAAGATATATTTTAGTTATTAAGAAAAAAATTCAATCTAATAGTTTTATACAGTTACCAGTTGAAAAAGTGAAAAGGTATATCCTGTGAATTAATAGACTGACCTCTAAGATGGATTTCATAAGTACTATATGTCCCTAATCTTATTGATTTAAAGTTCAGGCTCTGGACATTGATGCGGTGTTCATTAATAGACATAACAGTTAATAATTTATGGAACAACCATTTACTCTGGGAAAAGGAATAGTTCTGATTGAATATAAATTCTCTCTTTTATTAGTATTTCATATTTATAAAAATACTTTCTTCTTTTGCTGAAAAAAATGGCCAACTTGTTTTTAAAAACACATTAACTTTATGAGTAAAGATTTCCAGAGCAAAAGCTATTATTTCAGCAAGATATTACCACTTGTCACATTTTTTAAGGGAAAATACAGTCATTCTTAAAATAAAAACCTCTATGACATGGTTGCATTTTTCATTACCAAGTTTTCAAAAAAAAAATCTTCTTGATAAATTCAGAAACTCTGCATGAAGCATGTCCTCTGGAAGACTGTAATCCTTATTGTTGGGAAAAGCCAGACATTAATGTACATCAGATTAGCATTATAGGGCTTGATATTTTTTTCCCTTTTGCAGAAGAAAAAAAAGGTCTGCAGCTGCTTCTAGTCAACTAGGGTTCTACAGCTATGTTGTAAAAACAGGGATTTTGTTCATTACCAGAGCCTATTCAGTCATTCTCCATAGCAGCCGCAGTCTGGGTTGTCACATGCCTACCATGCATTGATTCACACCTGTTTCTCATCAGCAGTGCTTACAAGGCTAAAGGCTAAATTCACATGTTCCCTTTGATAGGCACAATGAGTTAGAAAAGAAAGAAAATTGCAACATTATACTGCGGTTCTCACTCCATGAACTTTCAAATTATTTTCCAACAGGTCAGACAGAAATCTTTTTAATGGCTCCATTTTAAGTCTGATTAGCTTTGTGCTTTCATGAAATAAAGTAGAAATATAATAATTATCAGTATTCATTGAATACTGTTCTAGCAATTAATTTAAAGATTCAAAATGACTAGAAAATGCAAAATTTAAACTATTTTAAAAGTGAATTTTACAGAATAACTTAGTAAGTAGATCAATTAAGTTATGCAGTTCTCAATTAAAACATACATTCCAGAGTTTATGCAACTTAAAAGAGAAATATTTCTGAATAATGCATACCAATAAGTATAACTGAGGTTAGGTTTTATTTGTGTTACAGCTTATATTCAGAAAGTTAAATCAATAGCAATTGTGAACATGTTATATTAACAACAAAGATTTTTGCATGTAAATGTACATTTCAAAATACAGAAATTAAATATGTATACCATATTATAGCAATTCTCACCAAGGTTTTTGCAGCTGCTAAATTTATCCTTAATTTTTATTTATAGGCATTCCTGTTGATGTAGTAGTCAACATTTTTATTAATAGTTTTGGATCCATTCAAGAAACAACAATGGTAAGATAATAATTTCATACTTATAATTCTCAAACTTTCAGTCAGAGGACAGTGTAAACCATTAAAACTGAAAAATAATAGTGACTGTGAAGAAAAATGCATGCAATCTAGCATGGAAAATTGCAGATTCCCAAGTTGTGTTAAGCAAGAGCTTTCAACACCTATGCGATTTTGCAATTCAAATTCAGCCTTGAAACTTTCAGGCTTTGGAAATATGTATTCACTCTGAAAAACTATACTGTCTGGGGAAAGGATTTATGTACCTAAAAACTCTCTCTCCCTCTCCCTGCCTCTCCCTCCCTCTCCCGCCTCTTTTCCCCTCCCTCTTCCTCTCCCCTGTCTCTCCTGCTTTCTCCTTTCCCTCTCCACCTCTCTCTGTGGGTATGCCCGTGTACATGCATTTATCTGTGGACTTCCTCAATTACTCCCCACCTTATTGTTGAGACAGGGGTCTCCACTGAACTTGAAGCTCACTGATTCAGCTAGATTGGCTGACCTGAAAGCCCCAGGCATCCTTCTGTGTCCATCTCCCCAGCACTGGGATTACAGATGTGGACCACTCTGTCTGGCTTTTTGTGGGGGTTTTTCAGGATCTGAACTCACCTTTGCTTTCATGGCAAATGCTTTATAGAGTGGGTGAGCCATCTCCCCCACCCCCAAGAAGCCATTCCAAAAAGACCCCTGTTGATCCATTCTCCAGTCTGTATGAAGTAATGAAAACTGTAGGGAAACATTCTTTCCTTTTAGTTTTTGGATGTATCGGATTGCCCCAGGAAGGAGATATGGTTAAGATCTCCTGGGTGAACTGTGAGGGGGCAGTAGAGGGGAGGGTATGGGGGGGTAGGAACATGAGGGCTTGAGAAGGCCAAGTTAGAGAGGGGCAGAGCGGGAGAACAGTGAAAAAGATATCTTGACAGAATGAAACGTTATGGGGTTAGGGAGAAATCTGGTGCTAGGGAAATCCCCAGGAACCCACAAGGATGTCCCAAGCTAAAACTCATAGCAATGGTGGAGAGGGTGCTTGAACTGACCTTCCCCTGTACTCAGATCGGTGACTACCCTAATTGTCATCATAGAACCTACATCCATCAACTGATGGAAGCAGATGCAGAGACCCACAGCCAAGCTCCTGGAGTTCAGTTGAAGACTATAAGAGCAAGGGTGTTGGGGGGACAAGATCATGATGGGAAAAATCAGAGACAGCTGACCCAAACTAGTGGGAACCCACAGACTCTGGACTGACAGCTGGGGAACCAGCATGGGACCACACTAGGTCCCTTGAATGAGGGTGACAGATGTGTGGCTTAATCTGTTTGTGAGTCCCCTGACAATAGGACCAGGACTCATCCTGAGTACATGAACTGGCTGTTTTACAGCCCATTCGCTATGGTGCCATGCCTTACTCAGCCTTGATACAGGGTGAAGGGGCTTGGACCTGCCCCAACTTGGTATGCCAGCCTGTGTTGACTACCCAAGGGAGGTCTTACCCCCTATGAGGAGTGGGTGGGGTTGGGGGGGAGTGAAATAAGGAGTGGGAGAGGGAGGGGGAACAGTGGGCTGTATGTAAAATGAAAAAAATAAACTTTGAATAAACAAGTAAACTTAAAAAAAAATTCCTTCAATAAAATCTACAGTATGTTCATGGTTTTAGACGAGCAGATATTCTGGTAGTATCTTCCCTTTTTGACAAACAAAACACTGAAGTAATACTTAAGTGGGAGGAAAAAATAACATTTTCCTTTGTTTTGTATTATTTTATTTTTTGAGATACTTATTTTTTTAAGTGATGCTAATAGGTTTGATTGTAATGGTAGTAGACCTGCTACAATATCATATAATTTTCCAGAATATCTCAGGCTACATAAAGAATGATCTAAAGTAGTCACTCCCTTATTTTTAGCTGCAGAGATATTATTTTTTTGTATAATAGAACAACCATGTGTTGTGTTTACTTTTTGACAGTTATAGTAACTATTGTGATGGATTTGTTGTTGTTGAAGTACATATTTCAGCATATTTTAAGCTGCTGAGCAGTTGATAGTCATATGCATATATATTAGAGAGAGAGAGAGAGAGAGAGAGAGAGAGAGAGAAATATTTATAAGGAAAAAATGGAGCTAGACAAAACACCCCTTCATTTTTTTTATGATAAACAGTGCTCAAAAATGATAGAGTTGACTCTGGAGTCATCAAAGAGGATGTTCATATATGGACAAGAGTGTCAGAGGTTGCTTATTAAAAGCAAGCTAACAGAAACAAAACTCTTCCCCAAACAAGAAGTTGGGAAGCAGAAAGATCAGCTCCATCAGCATGTTGGCTACATATTCATGACTGTGTGATGCTGAATAATCGAGTTCTCACCAATAGACTTGAACTTGAGCCTCTCAGGCCCCTGTTGTGTGATACCTTACAAACCGGAGAGAGGAAAACACAGAGTGACAATGTTTTTGCAAGCCTTCTAAAGTCCCAGTGGTGATCACCTTTTGCTTGTCCTACTTTTACAAATGGATAGAACATCTCCAAGTGCTAAAGAAGGTGCAATAACTTTGATGTGAACTGTTTTGTTAATTAATGGACTAAAACATTCCCTTCAATAATCTGCCAAAACAAAAGAAACCTTAACATTTTGGAAGCCTAGCATTTCACTCACATTAAGGCTTTTTCCAGGATAGACAGGCAGTTGCTTACTTAAATCTCAATGCAAGACATGGAGCTGGGGGCTGGAAAGGACATTGATAGCCACTAGTCACGTGGCAGACAGATGTGGGGCAGCTTCTGAAAGGAGAGGGGCAACTCTTCCCTCCATAAAAATGGCATGGCAGCCTTTGTCATTTCCCTTAGCATTGAGTGTGGGTGTGGGTGGCATTGTCCCAGGTTATTCATTCATTTATTTTTATTTTGGATGCTGCTGCCTAAACTGAAAGTTATCCCAACTTATTTGCAAATCATAGTTTCATAGTAAAGGAAACACTGCCACCCCATCAGTCTTCCCCATACTGTCTCTTATCTCTGTGGATCTGTGCCCTTCCTGCCTGTTCTGGGGTCTCACTCTGTGGCTCTGTTGTTCCCACTTCCAGTGTCTGACTGGCTTGCTTGCGTTCTGCTACCTCCCATTGGTATAAGCTATCATTACCGATGCTATAAGTGATAATTGCTGACATTAGTGCCAAGATCACACAAATTAACAAATGAATATTACCACCCCAATATGAAATTGCCAGAAGGAATGATTCTTTTTTTCACCACTTTCTGTGGTACTATTTGTGGCAAATGAAGTAAAAGCACTTAAGGCAATGAGAAGGTTGTCTAGGGAACATCTGCTCTACAGTCACACTTAGTTGCTGATTTTTTTCTGTTGGTTCCTACTGTTTACTTAAGACAATGGGTTTCCTTAAATGAAAAGTGAACCATTACCCACTGTGGAAAATTGGGTATCATAGTTGATTGTAATAGTCTATGCATGAGCACTCTGTCCAATCAGCAACACACAAGAGCTCCTTCATGGAAATAAAAGCCTGTTTATACAATCCATTTTCTTTCTTTAGGCCTCCTTTGTAATTATATTGAATTATTGCTATGCTACAATTCATGATCCTGTCAGCCTTTCTATGCCATTCTGCTGCATGACTTTCCCTTGTTTTAATAATAGACTTCAAATCATCCTGGGCAACACAGCTGTGCTTGTCAAGAAAAGGAAAATCATGTTTGGGATCGGCTTAAAGGGCTTATTTCTAATTCCTTCCAATTGCTCATCTTTGTTATTTGCTTTTATCTTTTCTTGTATGTATAGATTTAAAATCTATTTTTAAGTCCATTCTTTAAAATCCATCTTACTGTACTATTCTTTATATTTTGTTATTGGTTTTCCAGCAGAGTTTTATTTTTTAATAGTATTAGACACACTTGTATCAATTTTTCTTTATTTTCATCTTGATCAATTTTGCTTTTCATCGTTGGTATAAAATCAGAAATCATAAATGAGTTTTCCTGTTTCTTTCTTTTTAAAACAAAGATCTCTCTCTCTCTGTGTATGTGTGTGTGTGTGTGTGTATGTGTGTGTGTGTGTGTGTATGTGTGTGTGTGTGTGTGTGTATGTGTGTGTGTGTGTGTGTATGTGTGTGTGTGTGTGTGTGCTACAGCATGTCTTTGGAGGCCAGAAGAAATTATGAGGGAGTTGGCTTTTTCCTTTGACCATGTGTTTCTAGGGATGGAATTGAGGTCAGAAGATGTGGCAGCAAATGCCTTTCCCTGCTGAACCATTGTAGATGAATTTCTAAGCGGTGTTATTAAATAAAAAACACAGAGCCAAATATAGGGGTGAAAGCTTTAGAGATCAGGGAAATAGGAATAACATACAAATAAAATATCACACATTTCATCACAAATAAAATATCACCACAAACCATATCTCCACTCCCTCGTTTCTTTTCATATACTTAATCTTCAAGGTTTTACCCTATGGTATACCAATTCTGCCCATGTCCTAATCACACCAAAGAGGATATGATGATGTTCATGGAAAAGGAACTGTTGCAGATACTGTTCAATTCATGATCTTAAGAAAAGGAATGGGCAGGTTCATTGTAGTGGTCCATGTGTATCCATGAAAGACATAATAAAAGAGAGACAGGAAGATCAGAGGCTTTCAGCAGAACTGAAATAGAGGAAATATGGATTGGAATACCGTGTGGAAGGGTCATGACTTAAGAAATATTGGCAGCTACTAGAAGCTGAAAGAATGGGAGAGAAATTATGTCCTCAATTCCTGTGAAGGAACCAGACCTGTGGACAGAAAGCTAGATTTTCACCTGGTTATTTTGGTCTTCTGTATAAGATATTGAACTTACGATGTTTTACTTGACATTTTGATTGTTTTGTTATGACAGAAAATAGGACACTAATACATATGTTTCTGAATGTTTGTAAATAATACTTTCATAGGCCTAAATCCTGCTGGAGGAAATGTGATTAGATAAAACTTACTCTTTGTCCTGCTAGAGGCTTATCCAATGATGTCTTATCCTACATGTGCCAAGTATCTCACTTGATTTATACTGAGTAATTTCTAAAATATCTCTTTAATGTAAATCCTACTAAGAAGTTAAAAGGGTTTCTATTTAAATATAAATCTTTAAAATTATAGTATCTATTTGGCAAAGTTATTCTTTTAGTATAAAAAGGTTGAAAGAGTAAATTTGGTTTTCATGGGTACTTTCTTCTTTACCTCTTTTCCACAACTATACCATTTATCATTGGTGATTAAACTCCATAGGTCAGAACACTGAATGCTTTAGGAATGTGAATAGTTTAAGCTTGGTTTTCTCTTTCTAGTAACTCATCATTGTCAATGCATAGGATGGAAAGTAAGTTTGACATTTGACACATGTTAAACTTTAGAATCTGTCAAACTATCAAAGCATCATTTCTTCTCTCCTGTCATTAATAGAAGTATATTGAGCACTTCCTGAACACATAGTCCTAGCAAGTTTCTGCTTGCTCTCTTCCTGCTCTTCAGGCCCTTCCAAAACTCATACGTGTAAACTAAACACCAGGCCTATAGCATTAAGATGTGGGGCCCTTGGGAGTTGAAAGGGACTTAAGGTGGAGCCCTCAATAATGGAATTCAAACCCAATGAAGGGAACCAGAGTGAGCTTGTTTTCCCATTCTAGCTTGTGGGTTGAACAAATCAAGAAATTGCTGTGAGGAACAGACATTCATCTGACTTCCAAGCTCAGAACTGTGAACAATATATTTTTATTTGCTTAGAATTTGCATAAAGTATCATGCTCTTATAATAGGAATAGAGAAAGATGCTAACCTCATGGGATTTGTAGTCTGATGTCAGTAGTCTTAGTGAAAAATTACACATACAAACAGGTAATTGGTTTAGATCCAGAGAAATGTAAATACCAATAAAATAGTGTTCAATGGAACTTACTAAAAAACCTTTAAAAGTGGTATTTTTTTTAGAAAATCACTGAAATACGAATTGAGAGCTTTAATTAGTATTTTCACAACTGAACAACTATCATGGGAAACTTTTAGTCTCACGAAAGTCTGTATTTGGCATCATTGTGGGCCATGTTTCTAAGCAATCGTTGACAGAACCTTAATTATAATGCTGCCAGATGCTGCAAGAGTTGGTCTTTTTACTTCCTTGCAAACTAATTTTATTTTTTATCACAATGTAAAGAAAGCAAATGCATTAATGATTACTTATATGGAAATCAGGTAAAAGTGTATCATGGAAGAGTTTTCATAGTAATTTTATGAAATAAAGATAAATAGTTCTTACTACCAAAATATCATTAATGAAACATAACTGGCTTTGTGTCTCATTGTGGAAAATTTTATTGCCTTAGAGAAACAGTTTAATTTGAGTGTTAATTGGTACTGAAAATTTGGAGAACATCCATTTCCAAATAATGAATAACAGTGAGTTATTTAGAATGAACAATGAGTAGTATTTGTCACCACGTACCTTACAATTAAGTCATTCCTCACTGATAAAGTGGTCTGTTTCTGATGAAATTTGTTTATCACAAAATAAGTGATAGAACTATAATTATTGTGATTGAGGGATTAAAAATGAAAGATTTCAAAGATAGTTGTCTTAATATAAAGCATTTGAAGTGTCAATAACTAGTAATTGTTTAGTTTTGCATTAAACGTTAATCAAATGTTACCAACTAATGAGTTATTATCTTTTAATGAGTGTCGAACAAAACTATTAATTTGAATCATAAAATTTAAAATGTTCTTAAAGGATATATGACCTTGATGCAGCTTGTATTGAAACCCAATAATATATAGTTATATAGTTAATAGAAAAGTATCCTTCAAAATAAAACAATAAAATATAATAATAATAATAAATGATACATTGAGTGAGACAATGAAATACAAAACTTCCAATTTGGGGAGTTGTCCATTGGAATATTATTTTAATGGGTATCTGTTAAAGACAATAAAGTAGCTAGGATAGTTTAGTTGGTGAAATGCTTGCCAAGGAAGCATGAGTGCCTGAATTTGATCTGAAAAAAACCCAGGGTTAAAAAGACCGGACATAATACATGCCTTTGTAATCCCAGCACTGGGAGGTGGAGACACATGAATCTCTTAGGCTTGCTAGTTGGCCATTCTCATCTACTTGGTGAGCTCCAGACCTATGGGAAACAGCCCTAAACAAAAACAAAAAGAAAAATCCTGATGGAGTGATGACTCCGAGGATTGATACTTGTGACTGACCTTTGATTATTACATGCACATAGATACACATGTGCCCACACTCACAACTACACACTTATGCAAGATGAAAAAAGGATCATCAAAGAAGTCTAAAGTTTATGTTCTATAGTGAACTTATCATAGTTGATCTTCAGGAAAGAAAGGTACAGGAGGTGCTAAGAAAATGTATTAGCAGTGTGTTGACACTTGTCACTTAGAGGTAAGATGTCATTAAGAGATTTAGACCAGTGAACACACTCTAGTACAAACTAAATTAATTACACTGGGCATAGAAGTTTTTCTGAAGCAGAGGAGACTAAGCTTAGAAAGCTAAGGAACTAGCTCTTGATCAAAGTATTTATGGTACAGAATGGAGATTTGAATCAGGACCTTTGTATTTACAAATCTATGATTTCATAGTCCTGGGCTTATCAATTAGAGTAACGTAATTTTTTCCATTGCACTAGGTTTCCACACCACTCCCAAATGCCCCCCAATCCCAGTTATCTTTCCCACACTCTCTTCCTCCACTTCATCTCCCCCACACCTGATCTCCCCTCCCATCTCTACTTGCCCCCACTCTGCCTGTAAAATCTATTCTATTTCTCCTTTCCAGGGAGATCCATGCATCCCTCTTAGATCCTTCCTCTTCATTTAACCTTAGGTCTATGGATTGTAGTTTGATTATCATTTACTTAATGGCTAATATCCACTTATAAGTAAATACATACCTTATTTATCTTTCTGAGTCTGAGTTACCTCATTCAGGAAGGTTTTTTTTTCTTCTAATTTCATTCATTTGCCTGAAAATTTCATAATGTCAGTCTTTGTTTCTTTTTTAACAGCTGAGTGATTCTACATTGTGTAAATGTATACTACATTTATCTATTCTTCTGTTGAGTGACATTTAGGTTGTTTCCAGTTTCTGACTATCATCAATAGAGTTGAATGAACATGGTTGAATAAGTGTCTTTGTGGTGGGATGGAATGGTTTTTAGGTATATGCCAAAAAGTGGTATAGATGGATCTTGAGGTAGATAGAATCCTAGCTTTCTGAGGATCCGCCATATTGATTTCTAGAGTGGCTGTACAAGTTTGCACTCTCAGCAGCATTGGAGAAGTGTTCCCCTTGCTCCACATCCTTGCCAACATGAGCCATCACTTATGTCCAAATTAGCCATTCTAACTTGTCCAAATTAGCCATTCTAACAAGATGTAAAATGTAATCACAAAGTAATTTTGATTTGCATTTCCCTTATGGCTAAGGATGGTAAACGTTTCTTTAAGTGTTTCTTCACCATTTGTGTTTCCCCTATTAAGAATTCTCTGTTTAGATCTGTATCCCATTTTTTAAATTGGATAATTTAATTTGTTTTGTTGATATCTAGTTTTTTGAGTTGTTTGTATATTTTGAGTATTAGTCCTCTATCAGATATGCAACTGATAAAAATCATTTCCCATTCCATAGGCTGCCACTTTGTTTGATTGATGGTGTTCTTTGCCATACAAAAGCTTTTCAGTTTCATGAGGTCCCATTAGTCAATTGTTGATCTTAGTTTCTGTTCAGGAAGTTGTCTCCTGTGCCAATGTGTTCAAGGCTATTACCCACTTTTTCTTCTATCAGGTTCCATTTATCTGATTTTATGAGATATTTGATCCACTGGGACTCATGTTCTGATGTTAGAGTCGTTCTCCGTGGTCATTCCTCTGTGTACAGGTACTGCTGTCTATATGTGGGTCCTTGCTTGGGCACAGGTGTAGACTGTTTCTTATGAAGTAACTTGATTGGTTGGTGTAGAATCTTTGTGATTACCTGTCTGATCTCAGGTGCTGATTTTATGGTCCCTGCATAGTCGTAGGTGTACAATGTCTCTTTAAATTCCCTTGGCTGGCAAGTGCAGACTCTTCTCTGTTTGGTCACTCCCCAGGGCAGACATGCAGATCCTATTTCTATGCAGTCTTTCTTTTAGTTTTCTGTGCATGTGGGTTGGTGTTTTCCAATAAGAGCAGCAGCTTTTTGGTGCCACCCTTTCTGTATTGGTCTTTGTGTTGCTTGTGTTGTACCTAGAAAGTTCAGGTCGTGGAACTGGCAGTGGGTGGTAGAACTGTGGTCATCTTTCAGTCTCTAGATACTAGAAAGGGTTATGTCCGACTTTCCATTTGTATGCCTTTGATGCTTTTATGTTTAAACATTTGCTGTTGTTCAATTTTCTTATAGGAAGCTGGTGAGTTACACTCTAGTCTGTGGTTCAGATGAGATTTCCAATATGTGGAATTCTGTACACAGTTCTGACTCAGTTTTATTTCTATTTAAGATTAATGTATCCTGCAGGTCACCCTCAGAGTAGTCCTGGATCCCCACAGTGGGCCAATGAGAGAGCAGAGGGACCTTTTCTCCTATAGCCACCCCGCTGTGGACTCAGCAAGGGTCTTTATAAAACTCCCTCTTCCCTCTTCCCTGATCAAGATTAAGAAGAAAGATTTTCCTGCCGCTTAGATGCTGTGTAGACCTCACGGTCCCTGTCTGAGCGCAGGCCTGCTCAGTGAAGCTGTTGGCGATGCTTCTGAATCTTTCTTTCGTTTTCCTTTGGTCTCTACCGCTCCCCGTTGCTGTGGCTGCCATGGGAATTTGTTGCTTGCACTAGCCTCCAACACTCTCCTCTACAAATTATCTGTTTCTGAGAGGGAAGGCTGAATTTTCGGAGGCTTTTCTCTGTTTTACGCTGTGCTTCAAACCGTCTCCATTTGAACTCTGTCTACCTCCTCGTTGCAGGCTAAGGTGCCTTAAAGGATCTTGCTCTCCTGTTCAAAGATTCCTGTCTTTCTTTAATACTTAAAGAGTGTTTCTCTGCATCATTCACCTCATATGCTAGCTGCTCTCCAACTGTCCCCACTTTGTTCTAGAGAGATTTTATCAGTCGGTGTCTCGGTGTCACTCACTACCTTCTGTTTCCAAATTGGTGTCATGTTTGAGAAGTCATTTGTGGAGAGCAAGCATTATATGATACCTCATTTTCCCTACAGAAGGATTGTTTTTTCAAAGTTCCTGATGCTTTGTGGGAATTTTCTCTGTATTCTGTCAGTGTCTGATGATAAAAATGCTTTGAACTTGGTGTACTAATAAGCATCATAAATGCATCTTGAATTGTTTAGAATTGTTGATTAGATTTTTGAAAAGAATTCAAGAAATAAGGAGAAACACTTTTAAAACTGTTCTAATTATTAACCTTAAAAGGTTAAATTTGCATGAGTTAGCCCTACAATTTTGGAAACTGGTAGAACTTTAAACTGTGCTTCCAGAAGTACCAGTTGGTGTGTGGAAATTTCAGTATAATGCATAATAAATTTCTGAACTTCAACCCAAAATATTAGAGGCAGCTTATTCTGTAATTATGCAAAGTATGCTGAAGTTAATTAAAGGTTAGCATTGCTTTAATCCCTCTCAGATATTATCTTGAATGTTATTATGAAATATTGATATAGTATCCATAAAATTAATTAGCAGTAAGCAAATTGGCAGACATATTCCACAAGGTAATTGTTTTAGTGTACAGAATGCTAATGAGGTTTTTTAAATTGCTGTCTCTTTATGTGTATGTACTAGCCTACTAAAATAGGAAAATCTAACATTAAAGTAAAATACAGCTTCCTTAATCTAGAAACATTCTAGGGAAGTTCTTGAAGCTGTACACAAAAGATGATGGAAGATTCTCTATAAGAACAAGGTATTCTCTAAATGCTATATTCTCTATTTTTCATTCACTTCTTCTTCTGGCTATGATTTGAGGTATAAAATAGTAATAAAAATAGAGGAAAATAATTGAAGTGGTGGTGCATGCCTTTAATCCCAGCACTTGGGAGGCAGAGCCAGGCAGATATCTGTGAGTTCGAGGCCAGTCTGAGCTACCAAGTGAGTTCCAGGAAAGGCACAAAGCTACACAGAGAAACCCTGTCTCGAAAAACTAATAATAATAGTAATAATAATAATAATAATAATAGAAGTTGTACTGAGTGTTCATATGTCATACCATGTAGCTGTACCAGGTGGCTACAAGGTTAACTTCAGTTCTCTAGCCTCCAGACAAAAGGCAAAAAAAAAAAAAAATGAGACACTTACACATTACTTTCCAGTAAAAGGAAGCCTTGAAAATCTCTGATGATTAGATATATTTGTTTTTGTAATGTGCTCTCACTAAACATGCTTTCTGCACAGGAAATAACTATAAAATGATGTGACAGTAGCATACCAATAAACACATAAATCACTAAATAGTGAAGAGAAGACACCATCCGGGGCAGTTTCATAGTAGTGTCATCGACTGAGCATGGAACTATAGTATTTCTTATATCGATCCTGCTTAAGAATGCATTGTCTGTAATAATACAATGAATACATATGGAGTTTATGAGTTTAAATATATAATGATTTGATGGTGTCCCTTTGCAAGGCACAGCAATTCAAGAATGTGATTAAAATCACTTTTGAATGTATAACTTTATAATGTCAAAGATTTGGGCAGATCATGTCAGGGATGGTAAAAATTTTGAAATGGAATAACTTTGAATGCTCAGTATGATCTCAAGTTGAATCCCACCATGTGCTTAGGTAAAGTACAGTGATCAAAATTTTATGAGAAATTGACTTAGTGTGAGATGTATTGCTCTTGAAGAGGAAGTCATGAATGACTGTGGGGAGAAGATACAAAGATTTGTTAGGAGCATCGTTGTCTGTGGAAGCTTGGAGTTGTCACAGTTGTTATAGTAAATAATCATTTAATCTCCATTAGAATTATATATGTGTGCAGATACATGCAGGTGTATGTGAGCAAGTGAAGGTGTGTGCTCACATGTGCATGTGTGCCTGTGTGCTAATGTAGTAATGTAACACATTGTACTGCCTTTGTATTCTGAATGACAAGGCTCCTTTACTCCATCTGGTTAAAAGAGTCTTTCCTTTTCAGTACTGCTACTGTAAGGTCAGGTGTTTAGACATGTGTAGACATGCTCATATAATCCTTAGCTCACTTGACATGGCACTTCTTAGCAATCGGCATATGATTTTTAAGACTTATTTTATATGTTGAATTTTGAGATCATTTTTTTGGTGCCAATTCACATTGACATGGAACAGTGTGATATTTCAGTGTGTTTGTAGAACACACAGTGGTCATTTACGTGAAGCTGGCATACCTATTATGTCAGTTTGTTACAACTTTTTACGAACATCCAGTGCCAGTTGCTGATAGAGATGAGTTGACGACATGGTACTTCCCAAGCTGTGCTAACCTAGGTAAGTGCACAGTTAGTCAGTGTCTTACCCTTCTCCAAATACTGAACAGAATCTGAGTACAGAAACAAACTGATTAGAAGAGTAAAGTTCCTGTTCTTTTCGGTTTTTTTTGTTTGTTTGTTTTTTTTGTTTTTTTTTTTTTTCCTGGAATGTAGCTGAAGATTTCCTGTGTCCTGGCCTACCAGTGGTTGGGAAAAATCTCTCCCACTCATATCCACCAAGTAAACACACAGAGGCTTACATTAAATAAAATGGCTCAGCCATTAGATCAGGCCTACCACTGACAAGCTCCTACACTAAAACTCAGCCCATTTCTGTCAATCTATATTTTACCACATTTTCCATGGCTTTATCTGTGTGCCATTACATGATGCTTCCTGGATGGTGGGCTGGTGTCTCCCTGACTAAGCCTTCCTCTTCCCAGAATTCTCCTTGTCTGCTTATCCCACCTATACTTCCTACCTGTCTACTGGCCAATCAGAGTTTTATTAAACCAGTGTACAAGAGAATTATTCCACAGCACTGGAATTCATGCTTACAGCCTATGCTTTAAAATATTTGTATATGCGTAAAGCATATGTATATCCATACCTTGTAGAGAGGCATTGGTTTTAGTTTTTAATAAAAGTGATCTATCACTTCTTTCTATTTCCTTAGCTGGATTTAGAATTTAAGTTTACTATTCAATTCATTATCCAAAAGGCTTTGGAAGGATAAAATACGAACTTTAGATTATGACTATAAAGAAGGTCTTGAAACCCAATATAACTTATGCCTTGAATACTGTTGTATACATCCTGAGTATAGTGGGTGAAGTGGAAGTCATCAACGGTGAATTTTAGTGTACACTGATGATCCACTTTGTGCCAGAACTTTATCTCCCCCACCCTTTTTCCTCTCTCTTTTTCCCTCTCTCTCTTTAAAACAGGGTCTCACTCTATAGCACTGGTTAGCCTGGAACTCATTATGTAACCTCCTCAACGTGCCTCTGCCTCCCAAGCTCTGGGATTACAAGTATACACCACTCTGTCTGCTCAGAGAGCCATACTCATTGGCAAATATGAAATACTTTAGGTGATCCCATATGGTTTCTTTGTTTATATATTTTTAGTATTAAATGCCAACAACATTTGATTCTTACAGTTTTGTGGAACTGAAGTTTCTGAACATGAACTAATAACTGACTAAAATATTTCACTATTTACATAAATGAAGGATAACATGACAGTATAAATTTTGTATCCATTTTGGTCTGTTTCAAATAGTCCAAATATCGTTTTACTATGTGCCTCAGGCTCTGTGATAGCTCACATGAGTGAATAGTTACGAACTGATTTCTCTAAACATCAGAAGAATATATATCAGTCCTCTGAATCTGAGTTCTGTATATGTGTTCATTCTTGTGCAAATGGGTTTTTGACCAAAAAATGCATATTACACAGGACATGTTCAGACTTTTGTTTCTTTTCACTATTCCACAAACTATACTTTATAACAACTCTTCATGTGGCATTTGCATAGTATTAAATGTTACAACTAATAGTTTAAATGTATATAAGATTGCATAGGTTATATGCTATTTCATATAGAGATTCTGACATCCACATGAAATCTTGGAACCAGTTACTAGTGTCAAGGCACAATGGTGTGTGTAGAGTTATTGTTTGTATTTATGCAGTCACATATGTTCACCATTTTATTTTTTGCTTTTCTAGTTAACAAAAGACAAGTAGAAGTGTTTTTCCTCTGCTTCTTATCTATTCTTAGTTTTACCCTACCTTGGGAGCAGGGAGAATAATTGAGATCTTTAGAATTTCTCATGTTTAGATAATGCTATCACCCAGCCAAGTGGAGTTATTTGTTTGCTACTAAAAGTAAAATTACTTTTGTTGTTAAAATATCTATAAACATACACATATCGTGCATTTATTTATTTATTTTTAAGCAACTAAATATATCAGCATGAAACATGCTTTTTTCTTCCAGGACTATAGAGTTAACATTTTCTTGAGGCAGAAATGGAACGACCCCAGGCTCAAGCTCCCTAGTGACTTCAGAGGTTCAGATGCACTGACAGTAGATCCCACAATGTACAAGTGCTTGTGGAAGCCTGACTTATTCTTTGCAAATGAAAAAAGTGCCAATTTTCATGATGTAACCCAAGAAAACATCCTATTGTTTATTTTTCGTGATGGAGATGTCCTTGTGAGCATGAGGTACCCTTTTATATTTACTTCCTGTATATTTGTATTTTATTTTCAAATCAGTGTGCCACAGAAAAGTATATTCAATGATTCCAATTTCTCTGCTTTTGACTTCAGGTTGTCTATTACTCTTTCATGCCCCTTGGACTTAACTCTGTTTCCCATGGATACACAACGCTGCAAGATGCAACTTGAGAGCTGTATGTAAATGAGGCCATAATTATTTTGGGAATGAAGTACTTATATCTAGGCAATATACTCTATTATTGTGCTATAAAACTGTGAAAGCCATAATGCTTTGGTCTTACTAATACCATACTAATTATGATAATCTTGTAAAGACTAATCCTTCTGTTGTAGTTGGCTTTTTGGCAAGTTGATATTCATCATTTTACTTCTTATTCTGAAGCCTAGATTTATTTGGATAAGTAATGCAGAAAATATACACAAAATTATGGTCTTCTAACAAAAGAATTTCTCTGATGTTAATATTCTAATAGTTAGAATATTAATAGTTTTCTAATTTTACAAAACATGTAAGCCCAACCAAGTGCATTTCCTCTGGAAGTACAGAAAAATTATTTTTTTACAAATTGCATATTTTATGTTCCTATGATTGTATTTTTCAGTTTATAAAAGACATACTAAATGTTATTAATTGTAATTTTCTATAAAAATATTAATTAATTTTCTATGATGATTGTCTTTAGAAAATAATAAGTCATAAACCTTGAGAAATGAATACTGATATCATAAGGAATCTTAACATGGATGCTTAAAGATTAAGCTATTTCTATGATTAATAGCTGTGTACGTTTGTTAGATTATATGTTATTTAGTGGTTATTTGTTGTTTTTTTAATGCACTAAAACAAATTCTAACTTTTAATATTTCTTTCTTTCTAACAATGAGATTATGTTTTTGTAAGTCTATGCAATGTTTTAATACCATGTATATGCACACACACACACACACACACACACACGCGCGCGCACGCGCGCGCGCACACACACACACATATATATATATCACAGAATTTAAATGAGTCCATATTTACTCAATGCACTTATTTGATACACTGTGTAGGATTTTAGAACCTGAAGGTGTTTGAGATCCAGTGGTAGGTTATTCTAGGATTTAGTCCTGAGTTTTAGCCACATACCCTAAATCCAGGCCATGAACTCCTGGTTAGTTTAATGAAGCTGTAATGATGTTCACTTGGAACACAACCTCTGCTCTTTCGTCATGGTGCAGTTCCTTCAAGGAACGTTGTAGTGATTTATTTAAAACCATACCTGTTTTAAAACTTTAGGTTTGTTTCATTTTATTTGTTTTGTTTTGTTTTGAGTTTTTCTTTAAAATTTTGTTTTATTTTGGGGCGGGGAGAGGTTACAAGGGCAGAGGGTGTATGCAAGGGGACTGGGAGAAACGTGAGATTGGAATGCATGATGTGAAGTCCACAATGAATCAATAAAAGTTAAAAACAAAGTTTAGAGTGAAAAAACAAAACCTTTAGGTACATAGTGCTTGATTGTCAATGGACATACGCAGAGAGCTTGCATCTTATTTGTCAGCTTTTTATTGATAGCAGTTATGAATGCTGACACAGAGAGGAGATCTTCTATACATGATGACCTAGGACTACATTTGATGTTGATGATTATTTAACCTTATTCCTTCTGTATAATGATGATGTGTTATTCTTGTGCTGAGATATTGTGCATGGCCATAGATTAAATTGCTGTGAATTTTAAATTACAATTCCATAACAATAGGTCATGCTTTTTTTTTTACCTTTTCTGTGTTTAATATGGATTAGCAAAATAACAAGAAATCATTGATAAGCATATTTTGATCTAACATGCTCATGTATTTACTATAGTTGGTTATACAACCGATGATTTGAGATTCATCTGGCAGTCGGGAGATCCTGTTCAGCTGGAAAAAATTGCTTTACCTCAGTTTGATATTAAAAAGGAAGATATCGAATATGGCAACTGTACAAAATATTACAAGGGCACTGGTAAGTGATGTTTTAAAAAATAAAACTAACCCAGGTCTCAAGGTTTTGTTTTAGACTTAATATAGACTAAGGAACAAATAGAGGAGAGATGACCAAAAATAAGCTAATTGTAAGAAGTGTGTCTTCTTAACCACATGCCAAAACCTTTTCCACAACCACATTCACTTAAAAAGTTTGGCCTTATAATTATAGAATAGATCTGCTTTTCTCCATGTAATTCTGTTGGTAAGAAGTTGTCAATATTTCATTAGAGTAATGAAATATTGTAATGAATATAGTCATGAAACAAACTTATCTAGGTAATAGTTTTCTTAGATGTTGCCAAGTTTTGACAAGATTTCCTTTGGCACTAAGCATTTAATATAGCGCAGTATAATCTATCTGTGTTCATCCATTGTCTTCTGAGCAGTTTTATTTATGACAATTTGTCTGTCTTGTTAATTTTAAAAATCACTGAACTTTGTGTACATGAGAAGCAATAAGAGTGTGAGATAATTGAACATCTGTGAATATTCCCTGTATAGTGTTATTTGTCTAGGTCATGCAATAACCAATTTTGAAAAGCAAAACAAATTAACCTCAGTCATTAAATTACATTGAACTTTTGAAGGAAGTACAAAAGTCATTCCTTCACTCTCATAACATATAGTGTTCAGCCTTGGGATCTGCATTACCAACTGTAGGTCACTGAGGAGGTTCGGTAGTATTAATACATTTCACTTAACAATATGGAATTAAACAATACAGAAACTTCATTGTGCCATTATTAGCAATGATCAGTTCAACTTGTAAGCTGCCTACAATTCTGTATTGGAAAGCAAGTCATGACAAAAGTAGATAGGAGCTAAGTTATGGTTTTGTAAGCATTTATATTATGTAAAAGTCTACTATTATGATATCAACAAGGGAAAATACATTAAAATGAGAGTGAACCTAGCAAGTTGCATATACACAGTCCTATAATAAATATATGCAAGACTAGGAAATTTGGTGGTAAACATAATTTATTTTTTGTTGTTGTTGACTGAATTTGTTGTTGAATATCAAATATATTCATAAGATTGTATGCTTTTATGTGTAGAACGTAAAGTAAAATATAAGATATATCATAAATAAAATAGTAAATAGTTACTGAATTTAAATGTAAGAAAAATGGAAAGTTCTTTATTTCTTAGAAGGAAATAAAGACATGTGCTGCAAAGGAACACCTTAGAGCAGTGGTCCTCAACCTTCCTCAGGCTTTGGTCCTTTAATACAGTTCCTCATGTTGTAGTGACCCCCAATCATAAAACTGGTTTTGTTGCTACTTCATAGCTGCAATGCTTCTACTGTTACGAATTATAATATAAATATCTATTTTCTAACGGTCTTAGATGACCTCTGTGAAAGGGTCGTTTGACCCCCAAAGGGTTCAAAACCTACAGGTTGAGAAGTGCTGATTTAGAGGATTGCTCTAGAGGTCCTGTGAAGGTCTTTGAGAGGTATTTTTGTTTCTTTCCTTATTTTATTTTATAATTTAATTTAATTTTACATATCAACCACAGATTCCCCTGTCCTCCCTCCTTCCATCCACCCCCCACCCTCCCCCCAGACCTTATAAAATCCTATTAGCTGCAGTAGACAGCATGAGGTTGTATCTAACACACTCTGGGCATTTACCACGTTTCAGATTCTTTATCAATATTTATATAAATCAGAAGAAAAACATATTAATGTTTGGATAGTATTTGTGAAACTTGGTAAAATTCAATAGCTCAAAACACATGTGATACTAAACATGCATACTTGTATAAAAGTATGTACATATATATGTATGTATACAGTTGTGGCAAAACTTTAATTTGTAAAGAAATTCTGACTTGACATTAACGTTACTGAAATTATGTTGTTCCATGACTAACAAATAGTGAAGGTGAGGAATATGGGAACAAAATGAAAATAGTTAAACTGGGCTCCTAAGTGAATAATGAAAGAAAATGACACAGGAAATAGAGAGTAAATTGAAATTTCCAAATGCACATTTATATCAATTAACTGCCCACCTGCCTTTCATAAATATAACAGACTAGAGAAAGATCAAAAAAGATCAAGAAATGTTTCTCATAAAAGTTTATGAAGCAAATCACTGTAATACCCAACATGCATTTTACTGCTAGATGTATTGACAGCTCATGAGGTCCCCTAGTGAGTGCCTTTATGAAAGTACGTGGTGGGACTACGCTTTAAAACACATGACATACAGCATTTAGTGAGGCAATCTTTAAACAGAGTAAGGTAGAATTTAAATTTTTAAAGTTATACTATTTTAAGTCATACTGCTTCATAGTGACTATATACTATATTACTATATATATTATACATGTAATGTCTGGAGAAGCTTCATATATATATATATA